>JAVTVY010033325.1:0-14678 GCA_036873755.1 Hanleya hanleyi | reverse complement strand
GGAGTTTATCCCTTCGAAAAGGCTGCCTCGGTCAGTAACAACAATAACAACACAGATGTGCTCGTTCGTTACATCACCTTATCGTTCTACATTCAATACAGTTTGAAATATATGGACATTTGGTCTTATAGATGACGATAATAAGGTTAAGTTGCATACCAATCTGTATTCAACAAACGACCTCTCCGAATCCCGTCGTCGAGTTCCACGTTGTCAGAGTGATTGTCACTGTCAGAATCGGAGCCGTACGGCTCAAATTGATAGGGCTGAATTTCGCCGTTGGTCTGCAAACAACTGTTAATTTACCCGTCATCATCCTCCTCTATGTCTATTTCATCTTCTTGGCGAAAAATATTTCCATCTAAGCAGCTGATATCGCTCGAATCGACATCTGAACCAGAGCTCTGACTGCACTCGCTTTCCATGTTATCCGCTGTTTTTTCTCAGGCAACTTCCCTGCGTGACGTCATCAACCCAGCTGTGAAAGTGTGGAAAAGTCCACTTTGCTCCCATATTACGTGTGTTTCTGATCAGATTAGAATTTTTTCAATATTTTTTTCATACAAACTGAAGTATGAACTATGATTTTTAAGGATTTTTAGACCAAAAAAAAAATCCGTTTGGGTTGACCTTTAAATGAATCAACAGAGGTCAGTTCACTTTGTGGCTTCACTTCTCGTCAAAATATGATTATTTTGTGAGCACTAAAGATTTTGATATAATCACTTGTAGAGGTTTTAATTTATAACTTCTTCAAGTTGGTCCACTGACTGATTAGTTAGTGCATGTTTGGATCACAACATTGCAGAGACAGTATACAATATTGAATCATATTCCCATTATTCATATTCAACTAATACATTTTATTCGCGCCAGCACCAGATTCGTTTTATCAACTGCATTTATTTGCTCACATATACACGAATGCATACAATACATTTTCCACACTGCGAAAGCCACAAATATAATAAGATGTCGTCGTGATATGACTGAAAAATTGCTGAAAACGACGTTAAAACTTTCCCACTCATTCACCCTATATTAATATGAGCTTGCATTATATGTACAACCTTCATACATTAATCGTTATCTGTCACGCTTGAAAACATACATTACAAATTGTTATACCATATTAACATGCATTTACATGCCTAATATGTACCGATTTGATAAGAAAATATATTATACATCTATAGTAGTCATCAGCAGTTGATAACATATATATTATTTACATTCAACATATATATTTGTAATGTCGATGTTCGCTCAACCTCGCCTAATACCCACAGCTTGGAATATGTTTTGATGCAGTCAATGGTCTAGTGAAATGCCCAGAGCACAAACTACAATCTGCGTGCAGTTACTCATAGTGGGGCGGATATGTGGCAAAATACAGGAGGATTGTGGGTTTGGTGGTAAAAGCACCAAAATTGGCACATTTGAAGTTTATTATATAGTAAACGATTTTAGATATAGGGCCAAGCTAAATTTTCTCCGTGGATGCCCGGAAATGGCAAAATCCAAGATGGCCACCATAGTGAGGCAGATATGGAAAATAATTGTGGTAAAAGCACCAAAATTGGCACAATTGATGATCAGAAGGTACTTAATGATTCCAGATATAGGGCCAAGCTCAATTTTTTCTGTTATGCCCGTAAACTGAGAAAATCCAAGATGGCCACCATGTACGTCGTGAAAATCTAGTAAACTGAATACATGTCACAAAAACATGAATAAAATGTTGTTTTATATGTTTTCGTACACAAGGAAGCCATTACTGATGCAGAAATATGACAATTTATCATTTATGACTTCAGGACATGCGTCAGAATATCTATATAAACAAGTCCATATGTGCTCAATTTGATGATCAGTAGACACTAAACAATTTAAGATACAGTGTCATTACGATTTTGTGCAATATCAGCTATATGTGTGAACATATTATTACGACAAATAAATATGTCATTGACTGATTAGAACCACCACGCCAGCGAAGAAGCGATGTAAGATTGTACAAGATGACAGTCAGCAACCATCTATGTCGACAGTCGACCATCACCATATGGATTGAAGCCGTTGTGCCCTGTACCAAGTACATTCATCAGAAGTGCTCCACTGCCCAGCAAGGTCGAAGAGGACAGATGATGGGGCTGAGTATGACCGCGTGGGTGACATTTTAACCGAGACTTAGGCGAACAGCCAATTTCTGTGGACATAGCTCTGTTAGATGATGGCAATGGAATCTCTCAGACACTTGCCAAACATAGTGCCCAATGGCACACATCTTGCCGTTTGGAATGTTCTTCAAGTCGACTGGCACGACTAGAATCGCGAACAATACCTCCATGTGAAGGTTACACCCCAGATCGCCCTTACACGCGGCGCCATGTTGCATGCGAAGATGTAACATCAAAAGGTGACACATTTTTCTTCTGTGACGAAGGTGCAACAGAGAGTGCCCCTCTGCACGATGTTTGGCAAGTGTCTGAGAGATTCCATCGCCATCATCTAACAGAGCTATGTCCACAGAAATTGGCTGTTCGCCTAAGTCTCGGAACTTTGTTAAAATGTCACCCGAGCGGTCATACCCAGCCCCAACATCTGTCCTCTTCGACCTTGCTGGGCAATGGAACATTTCTGATGAATGTACTTGACACAGGGCACAACGGCTCCAGTCCATATGGTGATGGCCGGCTGTCGACGTAGATGGTTGCAGACTGTCGTCTTGTACAACCTTACATCGCTTCTTCGCTGGCATGGTGGTTCTAATCAGTCATCTGCAAGAAGAGAAACACAGATTTATTTGTCATAATAATATGTTATTTTGGTTTGCTTGATTGTGGCGTTTCTTGATGGCGTATCTATATTGGTTTTCGGTACAGTTTGGCACTGGAAGCCTTATATCTGGGAAAATAGTAAGAATGTTCATATAATGATATTTGCTTAGGGGATCGGGCAAATTTTGAGTTTTGTTCATGAACTGCAGCTATTTCGCATGCATTCGTATATAATTATGATTGCAATGCATTTCCGCCGATTGCCCGACGTTTTTTGTTCATGAAAACATATAGAAAATAGTATTGCATTCAGATATGTATGTTCTTAAGTGACTACGATATGGGACTTCTTGTTATGCGTGAATCGTATGGACACAATCTTTGAATGTTCACACATATAGCCGATATTGCACAAAATGGTAATGACACTGTATTTTAAATTGTTTAGTGTCTACTGATCATCAAACTGATCACATATGGACTTGTTAATATAGATATTCTGAACGCATGTCCTGAAGTTATAAAATATGATAAATTGTCATATTGCTGCATCAGTAATGGCTTCCTTGTGTACGAAAATATATAAAACAACATTTTATTCATGTTTTTGTGCCATGTATTCAGGAAGAAATGCCGTTTAATAGATTTTCACAACGCACATGGTGGCCATCTTGGATTTTCTCAGTTTACGGGCATAAAAGAAAAAAATGAGCTTGGCCCTATATCTGGAATCATTAAGTACCTTCTGATCATCAACTGTGCCAATTTTGGCGCTTTTACCACAAAAGCCACAATTATTTCACATATCTGCCTCACTATCAGGCTTAGTGGCTAAACTGAATGAATTCGGCTTCCAGACAAGTTTGTTGTAAGTGGTAGACTTGAACACGAGAGAAAACTAAGCAGAACACTTGGGGTTGCTAATCTTGCTGTCTATGGAATATTCAAAATGAGTTGTCGAGAACCTGTTCAAACTATTTTTTTTCAAAATCGTGTGGACATGCATTTCAAACGTGTAATAATCAGACACTTATTAAGAACACGACACGATTTCCAGAGACCGATCTGGGGGTATCTTTCGTAATTTTAAAGTTAGGCTGAGGGGTAGGTCGTCAGGTTTGGTTACCGACGCTACTGAGATAAGTCAGTCCATTTTGAGACACCAAACTGTAGCGAAAGTATTGTGACTAGTTAATATACAGCTGTCCTTTTTCACGTCATTCTTCAATATTATCAGTGTTTGTACCCTACTTACATTTCAGGGCATCACACCAACACAGAAGAGAGCTACGTTATATTAGTTTTAGTAACTAATTTAACTGCGCTTAACATAACTTAACTTTTGAAATGCACAAAGGTACTGCATGTAACAATAGCCTGTCTAGCCAAATAAGATGTTTTCATAGCGTGATCTATTAAGCATTGATACAATATGGTAAATAGTATTATTCGAATATGATTTAATGGCACAGTGAAAAATAGTCCATTGGGCTCCAATACCCACGGCTATCAGTTATTGTTTACACCAACCAGTCATACGTATTATTAGATCAAGTATTTTTAGAACTTTGACAACTGGGTTAACAAAAATGTGATCTAGTAGGGTTAAATATAGTTCTCTCATATGAGAAATACATAGGAAGTTGGGCCAGGTAAGCTATTGCCAATACCTTAAGTGATGGGAAAAATTTGGCACCGAGGTTCTGGTAGAGCATGACCAAATTCTTAGCTCTAAATATACTCTTCTATATAGCCCATAATCAAATCAAGTAATTTGATCTTGAAAATATAGATCAAGGTCAGTCATCTTCAACAATTTTACCGGTCTATTCTAACTGAATTGCATATGGAACATGAATTTGGAGATCTTAACTTAAAGTGATCGTAAACTCTCAAGTAAAGTTTCCATCAAATGAGTGACTATTTTGTACTATATTTCATGAAGGATTATGTCTACGTTGTCCGCGTTTGTACCACTTATGGCTGGATCTTTATCACTACCTTGACCTTGACCAATTTTCCAAAGGTCAAATTCCATATGTTAAAGTGATCGTAAACCCTCAAGTAAAGTTTCAATCAAATGAAAGACCATTGGATACTGTGTGGAAAAATATTTATTGTAATTTTTTAAAGTTGTATTACACAGAGTAAACTGCAAATAGA
This sequence comes from Hanleya hanleyi, assembly GCA_036873755.1. NCBI lineage: Eukaryota > Metazoa > Mollusca > Polyplacophora > Lepidopleurida > Hanleyidae > Hanleya > Hanleya hanleyi. The sequence continues at coordinate 9,735 of JAVTVY010033325.1, read as the reverse complement.
GCATGGTATTCTATGGTGGTCTGTTGCAATCATATTTAGGTCCAGTGACGTCACACTGCCTTAATACATATATTTCAAACTTTGCATGCACTTTCCAATGCTGGATTCAAGCTTATGGTGTGTATACTTTGCGTTGCAATACATTTACTGTTCCAATGTGCATGTTTCACCAAAATCTGGGAAATTATATGCAATATTCAAATTGAATTGACACTTTGGTGAAACTTGCACACTGGAACAGTGAGTCTGTGTTGAAAACTCAAACTTAAGCTTGAATCAAGCATTGGAAAGTGCATACAAAGTTTGAACTATATGTATTAAGGCGGTGTGACGTCACTGGACCTACATATGATTGCAACAGATCACCATGGAATACAATGCTTTATTTGCAGTTTACTCTGTGTAATAAAATCGTAGAAAATTACAATAAATATTTTTCCACACAGTTTCCAATGGTCTTTCATTTGATGGAATCTTTACTTGAGGGTTTACGATCACTTTCACATATGGAATTTGACCTTTGGAAAATTGGTCAAGGTCAAGGTAGTGATAAAGATCCAGCCGTAAGTGGTACAAACGTGGACAACGTAGACATAATCCTTCATGAAATATTGTACAAAATAGAATTTGACCTTGATAAAATAGGTCAAGGTCAGTCATCTTCGGTACAGCTCTGTACGTTTGCCAGATGTATACATCCTATTAATTTGAGAATCCTAGCTTTATTTATTCATGTTATATTATAAGAAACAGTATATGACCTTGAAAAAATAGGTCAATGTCAGTCAACTGGGATAGGGTACTAGTCAATCACCAGTTGCATATATAATATGAATCTGAGGACCTTAGGTTTAATCCTTCAAAAAATATAACAAACACTAGAATTTGATCTTGATAAAATAGGTCAAGGTCGGTCATTTTCAAGAGGCTTCTGACTCTTCACCAGATGCATATCTGGTATGAATTTACAATACCTGACTCTAATCCTTGTTGAGATATCGTGTTCACAGACGGACAGACGGACAGACAATACTCTTCTGGCAAAATTTTGCCCGAGGGATAAAAAACATACAGGAAAACTGTATAAACATCATGAACTGTTTATGTATATAATAACAAGCTGAGTAGAAAGTTGATATGTGTATGTGGAAAGAGACGTTCATCTGGAATTGTTGAGACAATTTGAGGAGGTTTGGGAAGCAGTAATGGGTAGTGTAACACTGGAATGTACGTCTGTAGTTGTATATGGATTTGTGGATGGTGAGGTTTATAAATCGATGAGTGGAATAGATCAAGATATCGCGTTCACAACACAGATGGGTACAATATGGGTGAGTGAAATCCAAGATGGTCAATGGCAGCCATCTTGGATTACACCTCAGTGAAAATCAATACCAATGGCCGTCTAATTGATGTGAAGCACATTCTCAAGTTTGAAGTCGATTGGTCGAACTGTTCTCGAGATATCGCGTTCACAAGATGTGGGATGGACAGAATCCAATATGGTCAATGGCAGCCATCTTGGATTATGTACCTCAGTGAAAACCAATACCAATGGCCGTCTAACTGATGTGAAAAACCTTCCCTAGTTTGAAGTCGATTGGTTGATTTGTTTTTGAGATATCGTGTTAACAAGATGTGGAACGGAGTGAATCCAATATGGTCCATGGCAGCCATCTTGGATTACGTATCTCAGTGAAAATCAAAACCAATGGCCGTTTAACTGATGTGAAGCACATTCTCCAGTTTGAAGTGGATTGGTCAAACTGTTGTCGAGATATCGCATTCACAAGATGTGGGATGGACAGAATCCAATATGGTCAATGGCAGCCATCTTGGAGTACGTACCTCAGTGAAAATAAATACCAATGGCCGTCTAACTGATGTGAAGAACCTTCCCAAGTTTGAAGTCGATTAGTTGAATTGTTCTCGAGATATCGTGTTCACAAGATCTGGGACGGATGGAATCCAATATGGTCAATGGCAGCCATCTTGGATTACGTACCTCAGTGAAAATCAAAACCAATGGCCGTCTGACTGATGTGAAGAACATTCCCAAGCTTGAAGTTGATTGGTGGAAATGTTCTTGATATATCGCGTTCACAAGATGTGGGACGAACAGAATCCAATATGGTCGATGGCGGCCATCTTGGATTACGTACTTCAGTGAAAATCAATACCAATGGCCGTCTAACTGATGTGAAGCACTTTCTCAAGTTTGAAGTCAATCGGTCAAATTGTTCTTGAGATATCGCGTTCACAAGATGTGGGACGGACAGAATCCAATATGGTCGATGGCGGCCATCTTGGATTACGTACCTCAGTGAAAATCAATACCAATGGCCGTCTAACTGATGTGAAGCACCTTCTCAAGTTTGAAGTCGATTGGTCGAATTGTTCTCAAGATATCGCGTTCACAAGATGTGGGACGGACGGACAGACGGAAGGACGGACGGAGGGACGGACGGAAGGACGGACGGAAGGACGGACGGCTAGCATTTCCAAGTCCTCCCACCACTTCGTGGCGGAGGACAATAACGGCTATAAAAACCCAAGCGCACCATGTCCCCCATCGTCGATACCATAGTATCAGTACAATAGTTCAGTTCGGAGTGGTAAACAGTGTAAATATGGTGAATAGTGACGTATGACGTGTAGATCATGTCATTAAGGTTGCCGAAAACAAGCAAATTCTAAGCAGCCATGGCTACACTTATACCGAATATCAGCTGGTGAATTCGTTCTTCAATTATTGCAGTCGCAAGCTTAGAATGGCCAAATCCGAGGTGAAGGCAATATATGGCCATATTGGATTGTGCAGATGGGTGAAAGACAATCTCAGTCATCGGCTCACTCACTTGAAGTCAATCGGACAAATTGTTCTTAGCTATTGCAGTGACAAGCCTACTTAGCATGGCAGCCATATTGGTTATTCAAGAAACAATCCCAGTCATCCTCTCACTCATAAAATCCCAAGTTTGATGTGAATCGGACAAACCGTTCTGGGGTTATTGCAGTCACAAGTTTATGTAGCATGCTCAATACGGGTCAAGGCAATGACGGTCATATTGGATTACGCAGGATGCTGATAAAAAATCTCTGCCATTCTCTCACGCATACCAACCCACTTTATAAGTTTGATGTCAATCGAAGATATCATTTTTGTGTTGTTGCATTTACAATCTTAGCACGTACCATGATTGAATAGGGGTTAAGATCTCGGCGTCCATGGCAGCCACACTGGATAACACAGGTTGCCGGAAAACAATCCCAGCCATCCTCTCACGCATACTAACCCACTTTCCAAGTTATTGCAGTCACAAGCTTAGGTAGAGCAAAGACCTCGGCGGGCATAGCGGCCATATTGGATTACGCAGGTTGCTGAAAAACAATCCCATCCATTCTCCCACTCATACCAACCCACTGTCCCAGTTTGATGTCAATCGAGCAAATTTTTATTTTTTTTTATTTATTGCAGTCACAGGCCTAAGTAACATGGCTGAATAGGGTCAAGGCCGCAGCGGCCATGGCCGCCATATTGGATTACGCAGGTTGCCGAAAAACAATCCCCGCCATCCTTTCTCTCATACTAACCCACTGTCAAAGCTTGATGTTAATCAGACAAATAGTTTTTGAGTTATTGCAGTCACAAGGAGAGTGTGGCGGAATGACGGAACGTCGGAATGCCGGATGAAGCAAATCCCCAAATCCCCCTCCGGTATCCAGTGGGGGACAAAAATTAGCCAGAGATATGAGAAAACTTTAGACTAAAGTGTAGGAATAACCATTAACCGAAGATGTAGTTTGGAGTTTTCAGTCACAAAGCTTTTTAACTGTTACTGAAAGTTTCGGCGACAGTTAAAAACATGAGGTTTCGCCGGGAACCCTTGGGATTGCTTTTCTTTGGAGGATGGCAGAGCTACACCAACATTGCAGTCAGAGCATTAATTCAAAAAGTAAAACAAAATATAAAAAAACTCAACGTACATACGTACATGGAAAGCTAAAGCTACGGGCTCGATAAAAATGCAACCGGATATCACGATTTTCTCAAATATACAATTTCTACGCATTACATCTGGAAGGAGTGTGAACCCAAGGTTTGTGCTTAGCAAATTAACACATTGTCTGCACCAGCTCTCTCTACCCAGGGTGATCAGCTGTTGCGTCTTTTACAATACGACGAAGATCCTCAGCGATGAAAGTGAAGAAATTTGCTGGGTCCTGTTCACCATAGCCGTTGGCGAAGTCGTGATTCCCAACTCTGGAAGAAGTGTTGTCGCAGAATTTCCCTCATCACACAGTTGTTCGAAATGGCATGACGTAAATCTTTCCCACCTAGGTTCAGGAAATAAAATGGTTTGCCATACAGGTATGATGTCACATTTTTCTGGGTCAACCAAACATGTAAAGTTGCAGTAATTGAGACTCATCGGATCTTCAAGGCGACGAAGCGCTTCCATTGATTGACAATGGACGAAGAGAACCAACAATACTTCAACCGAAAATAGCATTGTTTACAGTAACAAGAAATAGTTTAAAAAAAAGTTAACAAAATTTGAATGATTTTATGCATAACTTTAAAGTGGATATAGAAACTCTAGCATTCAACTAACTGTGTCGAGAAAATGGGGTATCCGACTTCAAAGCTCTCTGGCTAAAAACCCGCATGCATTCTATCGCTTTTTTCAAATTTTCGCCGTATCTGAGATATTATTATCTACAAAAATAAGAACGAAATTCGGCCTCCTTGTTCAGTTATAATTTTCAAAAATTAAAAATTTAACATGCTCGTAAATAGGAACAATAACCTACAGGTCGAAGAAGTGATTTGTCACAGCCTAATGTCCTAATTGAGTGGTCAAGGCGGAACGATGAGAAAATGTTTTTACTGAGAATTAGGAACACGAAATCTGATAAAGTATATATTTGATACTGATGGCCATAACGACTAAAAGACATCGCTACGTGGCAGTAAAACTGGTTAAATGTATCGTACCTATATTTTCAACATACTGCAGGATAGACGCAATGAGATCTGCTGCTATCACGCACGAATGCTCTGGACAGCTTCCTGGCAGCAAGAAGTCCAACTCTCGTCCTCTGGCTGTGGATACCGTGGCATTTCCTTTCTCATCATGGCTTCCTGCAGTAAAGAAATTCAACGATTGTAACTAACACGGACATATTTTAACCGTTCAGTGCCCTTCAATTCTCTACCACTCAGTACCGTTCATTTTCACGTTGGTAACCTATTCGTATTGCGCGGAAATGTTAAGATTGTTACAGTGAATTCCTTACTTATCAGTACCGTGCAGTTACCAAACATTTAACATGTTGCAGTAAATGGCATATATTTTTCATTTACTAACCAGTGACTGAACAGTAACCTATTGATAGCCAACACGGTTCTAAATTTGCAATACTCTGCATTTCTGTCTTGAATCTACTAATCAGTTTACTGATTGGCAACCAATCGGAAGGAATGTTTGGTTGATGAATGATCGTTTGATACTGTTCAGTTACTTATGACAGACTGATGACAGACTTGGTAACCGAACAGTATTGCAAGGGAACTGCATTATTGTACTGGTAACATAACAGTTATCTATTGGCCTTGATCTATAGAGGCCCTCGTAACATACATACATAACATAACATAACGCACGTGTAATATAGCTAAAATGTTGCGTATGTCAGTCAGGATTGTTCATTGCACACGTTGTCTGAGAATGACCTCGGAATCAGGCGACCGGTGAAGTATATAGGCTGGCATATATTCAGTTTGCAAGAGGCTTTCTCCCTATCCATACAGTTTGGTCTATCCAGATGTACATCTGATCGGTACGCTAATGTTAATCTGATCGGTACATTCTCCAAAATAATCGAGAAAACAATTTTATCAGCAATTTAGTAGCGCGAAAGTCAAAAGTATTATGCACTATATCTGACTGAAATGGCTGAATTTTTTAACCAACGACAACAAATGCTAAAAGGGCAATTCCTGGCTAACGTGCTAGTCCATCTATGTATTTGTAATTCGTGACTGTTAGGCGGTGAATTTACATACCTATTACAATGACATCGCCATAGCAGGCAGGAAACGACATCTCCATCAGCTTGTTGCTAGGATTCTTCATTGCCGGGACAATTATTATGATGCCTTGTCGGCTGGCCTCGGCAATAGAGCAATACAGCTGATGGCTGTACTGTTCGAATGCAAACGGTAGGATTACAATATCAACTTCAGAACTGGAATCGGTCATATTTGCCTCGTTGATCCGTCGTGCGATGAGCCAATCAAGTGCAGCAGCCACACGAACCGGGTCGAAATCCCAAAACATATTACCGGTGCTTGTTGGAACTAGTAATAGTTGTCTGCCGTTAGTTTCTTCTCCGAAAACCATGCGAAAGACTCCCATCAGCTGATCGCCCTGATTGTCTATCCTAGCCAGGGGAGTTGGCTGATCAGATATTCTTCCTGAACCGAATACATCTGGATTGCAGCCACCCGCTAAGAAAACTCTGTTCATGAACCCCTTGTCAACTCGTTCCAAAATACCAGAGTCACCTTCATTGTCTTCAGAAGGTAACGGGTCTGAACTCATTAAAATACGTGCTGCTATATCGACAACGTTATTCGTGACATCCGCTGTGTTAAATATAGCCAGCGTGACCTTGCTTTGGTCTGGCGATGAGGATGCTGACAAGTATGGCTGGTAGGGACTTGAGGCTTTCCTGTTCATGTGTTGTTCGGATGGCCGAATGCACATGGGATACCTGTCTGTGTTTTGCTTCTCGTAAAAGCTGTTCCTCTCACACTGAACAGGCTTTCCGTCGGAAGAAAGTCGTGTCTTCACGATATCCTGTAGGGCAGATAATGTGTTTCGTTTATCCTCGCTGAACAGAGCTTTGCTGATTTCCTCCTGATCCCCGAGAGTCGAACAAAACTCCTTTACTTCGGGTTGGTGTGGGAGTAATTTTATTAGAAACAACATTCCCAACACAGCTGTTTCCCTTGGTTGATTCAGCCAGACCTGCTTATTGATAGAGATATGGGTGACATCGACTGATACATGAAGCCGGCTTTTGGCATCTGCTGACAATCCAAGGCTGTGGTAATATTTGCAACGCATGGGCTCTTCTTGAAGGATAGCGAACGAGTTTGTAGCAGTGACTTCTTCACAGATAATCTTGATGTGATGTTTTGTATTAACAACAATTGCGTGTGTCCATTCAACTAGATCAATCAAGTCAAGACTCTGCCCTAAATCAATAATACTACAATTTGTGAGAAGCGAGCATGAAGCCACGGCTCCGACGTCTTTCACAAAAGCCCCTGGAATTCGTATTCTGTTAAGTAAAGGAGAAAGGCCGAGTAACTGTACATTCGTGAAAAAGAATCGACGAGGCGCGAAGCGCCGAGTCGATTCTTTTTCACGAATGTACAGTTACGAGGTCTTTCTGCGACTTAAACGTTAGTCCAACGATAATGTATTTACTTCTTCGTCTTACACGAAGAATGAAATGACCTATGTCAAACCGAACAAATTGCCATGATATAGGCCCAGGTAATTACATGTGTGGAACCATTCGAACAATAACTGCAAAGGGCCAAGTACGCACACTGTACCCGATTGACGGCGTCCTACATGATGGACAGTCCATCACATGGGAAGGAATTTACGCATACGCCTACCTGGACTGCTGTTTATCTATTCAACGCCGGAAAATCGTTCCCCGATGTCGTAGGCGATACATAACTTACACAATGGCCGTATTATGTAACACATCACGGTTGTTTCAGGGTAAACAACACATTTGCACACGAAACAAAACTTCCACAAACCGTTTGACTGGTCCGTAACTCTCACGTTATCGTTACAAAGATTTGTAACAAAAAAATATATGTAATTGATATATACGTGTCACAATCTACATTACGTGAAACGCATATGAAGCAAAACATGCAGACATACAAATTACATATCCGTATGTCCATACGCATGATCTCATACCAGGCCCATAATTAACGGAATGTCTGACAGGAATTCACGTTTACCGGTACACATTTCACTTGTACCCACACATATACGTGCGGCAGAAAATTAATGTGTTACGATATACAGACGCGTCATATTTTGACTGCTTAGTCTGCAATCAACGTTCAGCAGGCGACAACCAAATATTAGACCTATATTTGAAGCAGTCGGTGTTTTAATGTATGTATATCAGAAGGCAGAAAGTGTAACGCTTACAAAAGAAATCGTGACCGAAATCAGAGAAACTACAGTCCGCGACTGGACGACTCTTTCGATACCCACGTGTCACAATAAACGTTAAATTAAATAAATAGAACACTTATCGGACTGCTATTCGGAGTTAAAGGTTTATGCCATTCCTACATGTATATGCAATTTGCACATTTATTACATTGTAGTCGGCATGGTATCTTTCTGGGTTGTGTTTTCTTCGCTCGTCTACTGAACATTACTTAATTCCACCTGTTAGTTCCAGCTGAATTAAATAAGTCCAATTCGCTTGTTGCAGTGCTGTTTGTCATTTGTACATTTCAGGAGACCGACATCGAATAGTCTATTGCCCCATTTACTAGTCCTTCGTGTCTAATTACATGCTTTAACTGACAGACGCGTTGTTTTCCAGAAAAAGAATGTACACTTGCTGTACATTCGTGAAAAATAATGTACACTTTTAAAAATAGTGACGTCACAACTAGCGTTTAAAGCCCTGTAACACTGAATGTGCTATAAAGAATATACACTAGAATTCGAAACAGACATTACAGAGCCTTCATTCCAGAAGTATTGGAAGTTTGATTACTCGTTTTGCTCAACTAGTATCAAACCACAAAGTGTTAAAAACTTGAGGTCTCTGAACCCAAGTGTGAAGAACATATCGAAGCGTAATCATCCCTACCCCCATTCCTTGTTTGTGTTTTTGTTACTCCAGAAAGCATTGGAAGAAGGCATCATACGACCTTCTCGTCACCATAGACGTCAACACCCGTTCCAAACAATTAAGTCATGCTATCATGGTCTTAAATACACACATCAAGAAAAAGCTAACAGGGTAACAATATACCTTTGGAAAATTACAATAAACAGTCCAGAGAAAAAATACTTCGACGATGATAATAAGGACATAGTGACACCAACATTGAAGATAATCGGAATCGGATAGCTTTATCTGAATGATCCGTACACAAACTCAATATGTGGTAAATTTCATTGAGTTAGGATCGGGGAACAATAAAATTTTAGAACGTAATCACCCCTACCCCTAATTCGGCTTCATATTTCTCATACTCTGGTGCCGTTAAACATGGTTATGCTGCATCCCTGAAGTGCATATTAGATGGTTACACCAGGTCTAGAATTAACTGAGAGACAATTATCTTTCACAAATACAAATCAGGCTGAATGCAAAAATAATTTTTGCAACTGTAAAACAAAAAATTAAGTCTCATTTGTAACAAAAATCGAGACAAAAATATACTCTCCAAGTTATGACGTCATCATGACGTCAAAAACGTAACAGGCGTAACTTGGATTACTTTATCTAATAGAACATTATTCTAAGGTCAGGTATGGGAAGTTACAGAAAGTTTAGTGCAAGAATAAAAAAGTTATACGTTCATAAATACCCCTACCCCCATCTTAGAGTTAATTTTGTCTTGTTCAGACAGCGGCAAAAAATGCATGCTGTGAACTTAGG
>JAVTVY010033324.1:0-14974 GCA_036873755.1 Hanleya hanleyi | reverse complement strand
TTGCTAATGTTACATCGAATGTGGACAGACAAGTGATATTAGTTAGTGACCAGACATTTTAATCTTCTGGCTTTGCTGTAAATTATGATTACCAGTGGTCTACTTAAGATCAAACTTCAACACTGTAGTAGCTTCATTATGGGATACTTCATCTCTAGCTTGTTCATTTTTTAGTGTCACAATCCAGAGATCCTTTGTCACCTGTGCTAATCCATCAAGGACTTTCGACCCTGATCCGAAAGACTCTTTTAAAGCACGCCAAATATCAATCGGCTTAGCAGCATTCAGCCCCAAAAGTCTAAGGCTCAGTGCCCTCTCTAACAGTTTGTTTGCCATAGCACTAACAAATAATTATAGACTCCCACCCAGGGAGATCCAGATTAATTCGAACAAACAAACAATAAAATAATATCAGTTGTCAACAGTTTTACAAATAGCCCGCGCTATATATTAACACAGTGCCTTCAAAGACCCAAAAGTCCAGTATGACAGTGTTATATTCGATACAGCGCCATCTACCTACACAAGAAAAATGGTAAACTCTCAGTTTGATTGTCATCGCACTAAAAAATAATTATTAATTATAGACTCCCACCCAGGAAGCTCCAGAAAAGATTAATTCGAACAAACAAACAAGAAAATGACAACGGATGTCAACAATTTACAAATAACCCGCACTATATATAAATAGTGCCTTCAAAGAACCAAAAGCCCCGTATGACCATGTTACATTTAATAGAGCGCCATCTACCTACACAAGGAAAACGATGATCTAGGTCAACCCAAGACAAACAAAAAATTTGACGAATCAACTAACAATTTCACCATGCACAGATGGCAATTTCGTTCACGAAAAATACTACACACAAAATCTGGAATAATACCAGCTTAAAACCCCAGAAATACTCAAAATAACAGAGACGAAATTGCACGTGCAAATCACTCAGTCGGACTACATCCGGAAACCCTTTTTGCCAAAAGGGATACATAGAATTGAAGAAGAGTCCCCTTGATAAATGCAAGGTATTTATTTTACACATTTGTTGTATTTGTTTGCACAGAAATTTTAATTCCTCACCAAAAGTTGCGGTAAAAAAAATAGATTTTTTTGATATTTTCAAACAATCTTAAAATCTCTGCATTCGAAGAATATGTTTCACCGTGAGATCAACATGGCATGAAACACACCTTGGGATTGGCTCTTTTTTTAGTAAATGTTCGTGAGTTAATCGTGTATGGCCGATTCTACATCGACTGATCATGGCTTGATCGAAACGTTTCCGGCTGTTCAGATGAGTATAGCCTACAGCTTTTTTGAACTCCTGAAGTTTATTATTCACAGCATCCCGTAAAGATTGAAACAGCCGTCTCACATAGTTTTGGAGCAGGGTATCTACATGACCCCTGACGAAATTTGAGAGACATCCACTGAATTGACGAAAGGTCGTTTTGTCATGTTTAGTTGTTCATATGTTGATTAGTTTTCTTGTGAATGTTCATAAAAGTCACGTTCATTGAGACATCTATCCAGATCCATATAGCTAAATAATATATAGCCCTCACGAATATGAGGGGTATATATTATTTAGCTAGATTCATACTGCACTACGGCGGCCTTGTGATAGACGAAACGTGACACTGAAGATTCGGTCGTATTTTCGCACGAGTGTTGATATACCCGCCGTATTTGAGTTCTTATCCACAGAAGATTAAGTCCACAACGGTGTATGATCGTTCTCGCCAAGATTGAAAAAGTGGAGAGACGTTATATTACTTGAACATATCCAGAGTCACTGTGTCACCTGTTTATGGGGCGCTCAAATTCTCAAGCCCAAAGTACTGCATTTTACATAAAAATGTCCTCTAAGAAAGCAAAAAGGAAGTCTCTCTTCTCCTACTACTACTAGTTTAATTTGAATGGCGCTTTCAATTTAATAAAATTATGCGCGCCAGGTCGTTGCATTGAGTTTGATGTACAACATATATATTGATTTAAAATATCCAACTATACGGATTTGTAATGGAATAAAAAATATGTAGAAAAATCAAACTCCAAATGCGTTATTTAATGTCATGGTGATGTTAGAGACATAAAAGGAAGGGAGCATGTATGGACCAACACAATTAATTTAATAATAATAAAATCCTAACGACCCTTTCTAAAAATAAATATATATAAAACTGAACTAAAAAGGCTAATATAGTACATGCATATTTTGTTTAAACAAAAATTAAACTCATCATATAGATTTAGATTTGACAATGTGAGAAAAATCGAGATTAGATGTAATATCTATACTCATCCTGATGAAGACAGTGAATGATGACCTCGTGGTATCATCAGACACCAATGTCCAACCAGAGTAAAGACATTATTTAAAATAAAACTGTTTACCCCAACCCCCTCCCTTAAGCAAATGTAAGAAAATGTATATTAAACAGAGTGGTGAATAAAAACGAGATTTGATGTAATATCTATGCCTGTCCCGATGAACACCGTGAATGATGACCTCATGGTATCATCAGACACAATTGTCCAATCAGAAAAAGCAAGGATACCATTTAAAACAAAACTCTTTCTCAGAGTAGAAATATTGGTATAATTTCTTAACCACAGGTAAGAAAATATATATTAAACTATTCTAGAATTTTATTATTCATCAACTTGTAATATGCATGTACTATTAATTAACCAATAAAACTATTATAAATTATTCCACAGGATGGAAGGGGAGGTAACAGTTGTACCCTCCCCCAGACTAGATGTGAAATGCAGAACAAAATAATAAAATCAATATAAATTAGAATCTGCGTGTGTGCAGTATATATCTATAAATAGCCATAAAAACTTTATCACGGTTTTTTCTAGGCTTTAAAATGGATTCCATGGTATGATTGAAGACACCAGCACCTATAAGTTCATTAAAAAAGTTTAATCTCTGATTATTAAATCGTGTACACGATAATAAATAGTGACTGATGCCTTCTTCTACATCACACGCATCACACACTCCAGTGGGATGTAAATTACATCTAAAGAGATATGAATTCAGGGGAATATGCCCGACAAGAAGTCTAAAAACAAGTACTTCAGCGTGGCGATTTGGTAAATTCAAAGAGGCGTCTGTAACTGAAGGCTCTCTTCTCCGTATTGTCCAAGTAGCATTAAACTGAAATGAGCTATTTCGCACATGCAGTCCTCGATCTTTTTATTTTTTCTATTTCCAAATGTGATGTTCCAGCAAGGTGGCGGAGATACAAATCACGTGGATCAGTTTGAGTTCTTGTGACGTTTTTAGAATGATGCCGAGAGTATACATATCTGTGGGGTCATTTCACTTCTTATCAGTACGATGGCTTCTTTTCACACCCTTCTTGTTATGATGCCTGTAAGTGTTGCCTGTGTGTGATCCTGCTGAAAGTCGTTTTGTCCCCAAGGCTTGCCCTCTGTACAAATCAGTGTGATTGTAGCTTTGTGAATGGTAAGCATGGTGGAGAATAATTTGCTTGGTCGGCGCCGGGTCTCCCACATATGTGTTCTGAATAAGAGCTCAATCGTTTGGGTGGATTCTCTACCTAACGGTCACATTATGCAGACAGTAGATATATCTGTGGGGTCATTTGACTTCTTGATAGTTCACCGGCATCTTTTAATCAATATCCCTGAAGATATAAAATCTTCACAAAGTTGTTCACATATTCATTATATACACGCCAGTAGGATAGTGAAAAAACGATCAGTGATGAATTAATATTATCACCACACTTGTTATCATCACTGCACATAATCACAGTGAAGATATGATTTTTAATCCCCTCAACGTGTACACTCAAACAGCATTGCTTTGTTATTTCCCTTGAGTGGCAATCAAACACAAGGTGGCAATCATAATATCATCGTCATGCCCCTGCAGCAACATATTCTGCACATTGGTGATACGATTTCTCATGAACGTTATTATCAAGCGAAATCTCAAGTAAAACAAAAAAGAAAGACAGTCAATAAAAGTCAAGCCAAAATACTGAAGAAAAATATATTTTAAGTTTATTTCAGAAGTCTTTTTGAACTCGTAAAGTTTGTTTTATCCATAGCATCCCATAGAGATTGAAACAACTTTCTCACATAAGCACAGATAGATGGTCTGAAATCACTGTATGGGATTCAAACAGGATCAACCTCATCATCTAGGGCTGCCGTAGCCATTTTATCAGCTTCAGTATTACCTTTGATGTCAACGTGACTAGGTAGTATCCAACAAAACACAATATCAATCTGTTGATCAAATTTAGTCCTATAATTGTAGAATATTCAAGATGGTGAGATTTCAACGTGGCTAGGCAACCAACAAAACACAATATCAATATGTTGATGGTGGGATGAGTTGAAGTTCCACTTTTAATCGTTTGAAGGCATGACAGGGCCTATATTTCAGTCCGAAATGTAACGCCATAGATATTCCTTTCGTAACAGTACTTTGCTCCGAGTTTTTTTTATAATTCTAGGCGAGATATGTATAAATCGTATGCAAGTCCTTCCGGGAATTTTGTCTCCAAGAGAAAGCCCTTGTCATCTTTATGGAGATATAGGTTTAAATATACACGGTTCTGTAGTCCCGTTAATATATTTCGCAGAACAACGTTTTAAAGACAGATTCAATTCGACAACCTGCACGGCCCAGTTGGACACAGGATACCATGTCATAGCCTACAGGTGAACGAGTTCAAATCCAATATATTTCTCCATGACAGTCATTTTTATTAGCGCTTACTGGGGTTGTTTTTGTTTGTATTGCTGAGTGTAAAACCATGGTACAACAGTGACAGTTCGATTCAGCATACACCATATGCAGGCGCTTCCAGTATATTACTGTCCAAGAAAGGAAAGTTGACAATGTGTGTAATCATAATCTCTTGCGATAGACTCGAATTCAACGAAAACCATTTTCAACTTCATAAAAGTATAGATCTAAATATGACGTCCCAAGAAAGGAAAGTTGACAATGTGTGTAATCATAATCTCTTGCGATAGACTCGAATTCAACGAAAACCATTTTCAACTTCATAAAAGTATAGATCTAAATATGACGTCCCACTTGCAATTCAGTGAATTTGGAAGTATTTCTCATATCACGAGAATATCGTCGAAATAGCGTTTAATTGGTGCGAAAGAGTGGGCTTTGCAAAATACAAAATACTTGGTATACAGGCAAAAATGCGAAATCTGGAGCACTGGACTTAGCTTGGGGTGACTTATAAGTTTACCCTAGAATGCCCATCTCAATCTCAACAGGATTGAGAGAAAGAGAGAGAATTAAGATTTGATGTCGCTTTCATCCAATATTTCAGCAAAATAGCGACGATCAAACAAAATTCTAAGTATTCTAACAAAAACAAGTCAACAACCCAGCAATCCAGAAGTAATCAACACAACACACCAAAAGACATGTACATACATTACAACTTATGCAACAAACCGATTTCTTTCAAATAACCTAAAATACAGTCTAATTTCTTTGATAGGCATTTAGAAGTCGGTGTATATAACACAATGCTATTCTATGGATAACAATAACAAACAGCTCCACAGCAATAAAGAAGTTGTTATCCATAGAATAGCTCCACAGCAATAAAGAAGTTGTTATCCATAGAATAGCTCCACAGCAATAAAGAAGTTGTTATCCATAGAATAGCTCCACAGCAATAAAGAAGTTGTTATCCATAGAATAGCTCCACAGCAATAAAGAAGTTGTTATCCATAGAATAGCATTGTGTTAAAATACAGTCTTCTTTTATCCGACTAAAAAGATCCTCTAAAGTAACTGCTTGATAAAAAGAACCTCGCAAAAATGTACCGACGGCGTATTTCTAAACGCATCACAAAAATCTAAACTGATCCATGTAATGATTTGTATCCCAGAACGATTTTATTGTAGATGTTCATGCGGACATATTAAATGGCATGACCATACGGTCCCCTAGTTCCGGCTTGAGAAGAAGATGTAATAGCGCTATCAAATCATCTGATGGAAAATGACGAAATCTATTATACAGAAGAAAGGGTCCAAACGAGGACGTATTAATAGAAAACAATTTCTTATTGAGGGCATATATCTCCTAGGCCCGACGCTGACCAAGCGCTTCATTCTCCATCAAGTTTACCAGTCACAAAACTAAATTACAAGCGTCTAGTCCGTCATTCATAATCCAGCCGTCGTCCATTAGAGAATATCCGCGTCCATAATCCAAAGACCTATTCCATTTCCATATAACAGTATTAGCACCAAATTCAAAAAGACAAAAGTATACATAAACATAGGCTTGTTTCCTGCAAGAGAGAAGCGGTCAACAGTTTTCAATGATGCCGGCAAGACATCATGATGGTTCCAAAATATCAAATCCGTATCGCTGATCAGTATTCTTAATCCATAATATTCGTTATAGAGTCGTCATCTAAAAATGATGTACCTCAGTCACGCTTTGATTGTGACTGTTCATATGAGTACCGTGAGGATCTTGAAGTACATGGGCTCATACGGCCTCTAGCCCCGGGTTAAGCGGAATTAGACACATGTTACGAAACGTAGCCCCATAGATCTTGCACGCTACGTTCGTATTTTGCTATCAGCATGCGATATGTATCGCCAAATTTGAGAAACTTTGAGTGGAGGCGCTTGGTGGAATAGCCCTGTTTTATAAGTTTCTTGCAACAATGTTTTGTGACGTTGATTAAAATCATCACATTTAACACAGGATCTAGCAAATGCTACTAAGCGAGATATGTATACGCCATATGCAGGTCCCACTGGAATATTAATATCCAGAAAGGGATAGCTTACGATGTCGAAATTGTAATCATCTCTTTTGTCATAAGTCGACGAGAGAGAATGCCCGCTTCATTTTTATAAATATAGAGATCTAAATAAGATGTGCCTGTAGGGTTATCTGTAGTTTCAAATCCGCCAGTGAAGGTGGATATATATCCTTCACTGCGTCATTTATATAGCGATTATCCAACAGCGAGAAGCATCGTCTATATAGCGTTTGGTGAATGAGAAGGAACGGGCTTGAATGGATCGGCTTTTGAAAGCGCCTGCATATAGTCATATCTATAAGAGAACAGATACAGGTCAGCCAACAGGGGTGCACAATTAGTACCCATTGGAATACCTATATGCTGCTGATATATTGTGTTGCCAAATTTCACATAGATATTTTTAATGAGAAATTCAAGCAACTCTATAAACAATGAAATATCCCATGAATGATATCTCTTGTATGTAGTCGAGCTAAAGAATGCTTTATGGCTTCCGACATTAATATATCTACGATCACTTTTCTTGAACACAGATACTATTAATGAATTTATACGGTCAATAAGGTCCTGATGAGGGATTGTAGTATAGAGAGTCGAGAAATCCCATGTGGATACATGTCTGTACGGTATGTGACCTTAGCATCAAGTTCTTCCGTAAGACATTTTGAGTTTTTCAATATCCACATACATTCAACGCCAGAGTTCTTTGAAATAGTGGCGCAATACCTTTCCCAAAATGCTTTTACCTCCTGAAGGGCCCTCGTCAATAGGGTTGAAAGAAGCTTGGTGGTGCAGCTTCCAGAACCAGCTATGAATCTAGCTTTGTATGGTGATTTATGCATTTTGGGAGTCCAGTATATTTTTGGTATGTCGCTATGGATTGGCTTGAAGACAATACCTCTTCCTTTGAGAAACTTTTTGTGATTGTTAAATAAATCTTCCAGAGTAAATGCAGTTTGGGGAGGGGGTGAGCCTATTTGATGAAGATATGTCTACACTCAATTCTTTAACCAGCACCTGGTAATAGTAATATTTACATATGAATATTATATTGTTCGGAGCTTTGTCTGCTGGGACTATGACGAATTTACTCTTGAGATTTGCTAGAACTTCTTGCGAACTGAGGTTTCTCAGAACTTGTTTTGCTTGGGGAAGAGTACTTCTGTCAATATGGCGGATTGTTTCAACGACCTTGCGCTTGGTGAGGTCCAGCCAATCAGCGAGTACTGTAGGTTCAACTTTTTTTCGCTTAGACCAATCAATAACGTACTGTTCCATTGCAGACAGGACTATCTTCTGCTCGGCCTTCAGATTTATTCTTCTTGGCTCTCTATATTTAGGTCCTTTCATCAGGAGTAATTTCAGATCCTTATCACCCACCACATCAAGGTCACCAGTCACAATATGTTTGCATGGTGTATAGATAAAGTTCGACAATTCACAATCACAACTATAGCCTCCTGACGTGTATAAGTTCCAGTCGAACTCCTTGACAGCATTGGAGTAATTGAATATTTGGTATGGTAGATTTAGTATATACTTATATGAAATGTAAGTGAGGTTCAGAACTGAAATAGTTTGGTACAGCGTTGCGCACCCTCTGGATCATTCAGGATTCGGAGGTAAATTAATAGATGTCCAGTCCTTTATCTAAGTAGTTGAGTTTCAAGAAAAGCCGATCTTGAGATGTTTCGATTATGTTCACTGGACGATAACCGAAAATACGCTATATCTTGACATATTTTACTGATTTTTGATGGTATTATATTTCCTGAAGACGCAGATTGCTGTATATCTCTGGCTATTTGATTTAAAGCTCTCAGAGGTAACGCATACAGAACTGTACGTAAGCTATGTATACTATTGGGTGCGCTAGTTAAACCCACTAAGTAATTTAAAGTGATATGATCGTGAATCATCGAACTATTAAACCTTCGCCAACCATGGCTGCGTTGTCTCCGTTGATGGGGTTTAAATAGTTGGGTAATGTTGGATATATTTGAACGGCGGTTTGTAGCATTGCCGAACCCACTGACATTATCATTTAAACCAAACGGAAACACTGGCCCAAGTTCTAGCATCCAGAATAATTCCCGCTCTCGGATTTTTCTCTCAAATCCAAAGGGGGAATCCTTAGTAGATGGACAGACGACGTCTATGATCTGAATACTAAAGTTATCCCAGCCATGGTCGGGTCCAGCAAAATGCCTACCTATAAGCAATTGCTTTTTCCTTACGGATTTTCTGTGACCGTTCACCCTAAGATGGAGTCTTTGGGTGGTCTTGCCAACATACTGTTGACCACACTTCTTACAGGAAACTAAGTAAATACAGTTTGTAGTAGAACAACTAAGATCAACATACGAGTTAACAGAATATGAGTTATCAGTTAACGCGGAACTAAATGAAACTGAAGTATTAAAGAGTGGACACGTGAGACATCCACGGTGTCCACACTTAGAAATTTTGAAATTATTACATGTAGAATTCGGTGCTAAACAATCATCAAGCGCAATATTGCAAGGTTTGATGTCGTGGCCTTGCTTTGCTGTCAGAAATATAGCTGTCATTTGGATTGAAAAAGGTCTTAGTGCATTTCGAACTATTAGAGACTCGGCCGAGAAACCTGCACTAAGGTTCCTCGGGTCTGTCTTCATATTTTTTCTTTTAGTTGTGCTCATTATGTTTGTTGGGTGTGCAGGGGCCCAGCGTCGGGGACAACTTGTCCACCAGCAGAATCCAGGCATACACAGGTTAAAATTACAAGCGTCTAGTCCGTCATTCATAATCCAGCCGTCGTCCATTAGAGAATATCCGCGTCCATAATCCAAAGACCTATTCCATTTTCATATAACAGTAATAGCACCAAATTCAAAAAGACAAAAGTATACATAAACATAGGCTTGTTTCCTGCAAGAGAGAAGCGGTCAACAGTTTTCAATGATGCCGGCAAGACATCATGATGTTCCAAAATTTCAAATCCGTATCGCTGATCAGTATTCTTAATCCATAATATTCGTTATAGAGTCGTCATCTAAAAATGATGTACCTCAGTCACGCTTTGATTGTGACTGTTCATATGAGTACCATGAGGATCTGCTTAGTACATGGGCTCGCCCGGCCCTAACCCCGGGTTAGCGGAATAGACACATGTTACGAAACGTAGCCCATAGATCTTGCGCACTTCCGATTTTGTATTTTGCTATCAGCATGCGATATGTATCGCCAGAGTGAAAACTTTGAGTGGGCGCTTGCGTGGAATAGCCCTGTTTTATAAGTTTCTGCAACAGTGTTTTGTGACGTTGATTAAAATCATCACATTTAACACAGGATGTAGCAAATGCTACTAAGCGAGATATGTATACGCCATATGCAGGTCCCACTGGAATATTACTATCGAGAAAAGGATAGTTTACGATGTCGAAATTGTAATCATCTCTTTTGTCATAAAGTCGACGAGAGAGAATGCCGGCTTCATTTTTATAGAGATAGAGACCTAAATAAGATGTGCCTGTAAGGCTATCTGTAGTTTCCTTCAAATCCAGTGAAGGTGGATATATATCCTTCACTGCGTCATTTATATAGCGATTATCCACAGCGAGAAGATCGTCTATATAGCGTTGGTGAATGAAGGAACGGGCTTTTACGAATGGATCGGTTTTGAAAGCGCCAGCACTTATAGTCATGACCCTTAAGAGAACAATTCAGGTCAGCCAACAGGGTTGCACAATTAGTACCATTGGTTCTTACTATATGCTGCTGATATATTGTGTTGCCAAATTTCATAGATATTTTTAATGAGAAATTCAAGCAACTCTATAAACAAAGAAACATCCCATGAATGATATCTCTTGTATGTAGTCGAGCTAAAGAATGCTTTATGGCTTCCGACATTAATATATCTACGATCAGTTTTCTTGAACACAAGATACTATTAATGAACTTAGACGATCAATAAGGTCCTGATGAGGGATTGTAGTATAGAGAGTCGAGAAATCCCATGTGGATACATGTCTGTACGGTATGTGACCTTTAGCATGAAGTTCTTCCGTAAGACATTTTTAGTTTTTCAATATCCACATACATTCAACGCCAAAGTTTTTAGAAATAGTGGCGCAATACCTTTCCCAAAATGCTTTTACCTCCTGAAGATTTCATCAATATAGGGTTGAAAGAAGCTTGGTGGTGCAGCTTCTAGAACCAGCTATGAATCTAACTTTGTATGGTGATTTATGCATTTTGGGAGTCCAGTATATCTTTGGTATGTCGTTATGATTGGTTGGAAGACAAATATCTCTTTCCCTGAGAAACTTTTTGTGATTGTTAAATAAATCTTCCAGAGCAAATGCAGTTTGGGAGTAAGTAGACGTATTTGATGAAGATATGTCTACACTCAATTCTTTAACCAGCACCTGGTAATAGTAATATTTACATATGAATATATTATTCGGAGCTTTGTCTGCTGGGACTATGACGAATTTACTCTGGAGATTTGCTAGAACTTCTTGCGAATTGAAAGGGTTTCTCAGTACTTGTTTTGCTAAGGAGGGCACCTGTCAGCCATGGCGGATTGTTTCAACGACCTTGCTCTTGGTGAGTCAATAGCCAATCAGCGAGTACTGTAGGTTCAACTTTTCTCGCTTAGACCAAATAACAACGTACTACATTTCTATAATGCAGACAAGGACTATCTTCTGGTCCGCCTTCTTCCAGATTTATTCTTCTTGGCTCTCTCTATTTAGGTCCTTTCATCAGGAGTAATTTCAGATTCTTATCACTCACCACATCAAGGTTACCAGTCACAATATGTTTGCATGGTGTATAGATAAAGTTCGACAATTCACAATCACAACTATAGCCTCCTGACGTGTATAAGTTCCAGTCAAACTCCTTGACAGCATTGGGGTAATTGAATATTTTGGTGGCTATAGATTTAGTATACTTATATGAAATGCAAGGAGGTTCTGTGAACTTGAAATAGTTTGGTACAGCGTTGCGTACCTCTGGATCATTCAGGATTCGAGGTAAATTAATGATGTCCAGTCCTTTATCTAAATAGTTGAGTTTCAAGAAAAGCCGATCTTGAGATGTTTCGATTATGTTCACTGGACGATATAACCGAAAATACGCTATATCTTGACATACTTTACTGATTGTTGATGGTATTATATTTCCTGAAGACGCAGATTGTTGTATATCTCTGGCTATTTGATGATTTAGCTCTCTTAACACTTCAGAACAATACGTAAGCTATGTATACTATTGGGTGCGTTAGTTAAACCCACTAAGTAATTTAAAGTGATATGATCGTGAGATCATCGAACTATATTAAAAACTTTTTCTTAACCATGGCTGCGTTGTCTCCGTTGATGGGGTTTAAATGGATGGGTAATGTTGGATATATTTGAACGGCGGTTTGTAGCATTGCCGAACCCACTGACATTATCATTAAACCAAACGAAACGCGACCCAAGTTCACAAATCCAGAATAATTCCCGCTCTCGGATTTTCTCTCAAGTGTCGAGAATTCGCGTAGACAGATGGACGACGTCTATGATCTGAATACTAAAGTTATCCAGCATCAACTTCCACAAAATGCCAACATATATCAAAGACCAAAAGGTCTGTACAGGGGGCGGGCCTCGGGGACGAAACGTCCACCAGCAGAATCTCGCCATATACGGGTAAAAATTACAACACATATAAGGGAAGTGGGAAGAGGTGCCGACATACTGACAGAGCCACACTAGCATGGCTTCACAGTATAGTCTTCTGGTTAACCTATTCTGAAGCACATACCAAGAATCTAGCGATTCGTGATATGTGTTGTATCTCAGGTACGCTTTTATTGTACCTGTTCATGTGGCAACTTGGATGACATGACCACACGGCTCTTAGCATCGGCATAAGTGGTATTAGATACAAATCTAGAGAGCTATGATGGAAATGCTCTGACAACTCGTTTATTGGTAATTGGTGAGCTGTGTCGCTGTAACAACTCGTACACTGGGGATTGGTGGGCTGTATCATCGTCAGATGAAAATGACGACATTTAACACAAAAGACTAGCCTGTAAGGCTCGATGTTGACCCAGCATCAACTTCCCACAAATGCCAACATATATCAAAGACTAAAAGGTCTGTACAGGGAGCGAGCCTCGGGGACGAAACGTCCACCAGCAGAATCTCGCCATATACAGGTAAAAATTACAACATATCTAAGGGAAGTAGGAAGAGGTGCCGACATACTGACAGAGCCACATGGCTTCACAGTATAGTCTTCTGGTTAACGTATTCTGAAGCACATACTAAGAATCTAACGATTCGTGATATGTGTTGTATCTCAGGTACGCTTTTATTGTACCTGTTCATGTGGCAACTTGGATGACATGACCACACGGCTCTTAGCACCGGCATAAGCGGTATTAGATACAAATCTAGAGAGCTATGATGGAAATGCTCTGACCACTCGTTTATTGGTAATTGGTGAGCTGTGTCGCTGTAACAACTCGTACACTGGGGATTGGTGGGCTGTATCATCGTCAGATGAAAATGACGACATTTAACACAAAAAACTAGCCTGTAAGACCCGATGTCGACCCAGCATCAACTTCCCACAAATGCCAACATATATCAAAGACCAAAAGGTATGTACAGGAGGCGGGCCTCGAGGACGAAACGTCCACCAGCAGAATCTCGCCATATACAGGTAAAAATTACAACATATATAAGGGAAGTAGGAAGAGGTGCCGACATACTGACAGAGCCACACTAGCATGGCTTCACAGTATAGTCTTCTGGTTAACCTATTCTGAAGCACATACCAAGAATCTAGCGATTCGTGATATGTGTTGTATCTCAGGTACGCTTTTATTGTACCTGTTCATGTGGCAACTTGGATGACATGACCACACGGCTCTTAGCACCGGCATAAGCGGTATTAGATACAAATCTAGAGAGCTATGATGGAAATGCTCTGACAACTCGTTTATTGGTAATTGGTGAGCTGTGTCGCTGTAACAACTCGTACACTGGGGATTGGTGGGCTGTATCATCGTCAGATGAAAATGACGACATTTAACACAAAAAACTAGCCTGTAAGACCCGATGTCGACCCAGCATCAACTTCCCACAAATGCTACATATATCAAAGACCAAAAGGCCTGTACAGGGGGCGGACCTCGGGGACGAAACGTCCACCAGCAGAATCTCGCCATATACAGGTAAAAATTACAACATGTATAAGGGAAGTGGGAAGAGGTGCCGACATACTGACAGAACCACATGGCTTCACAGTATAGTCTTCTGGTTAACCTATTCTGAAGCACATACCAAGAATCTAACGATTCGTGATATGTGTTGTATCTCAGGTACGCTTTTATTTTACCTTTCTTATTATTATTATCAAGCCTCATTATTAACGCTCGGAAAAAATCTAAAGTGTGATAAAAATATACCCGACAACTTCTCCGCCAGAAACTGATGACGTCCGCCTAGTCATTCTCTGACATTTAGAAGTCACTTCAGTCTTCATAAGAAATATGCACCGAATATATTTCCTACAAAAACACAAGCCATTGAGGACATGATTTGTTTCAGCAGATCGACCAACAAATGTTTAACAAGTCCGCCGACGGGAACCTACATTTGCCCGCCGTATTATTCAAGGATATATAATTAATACCAGTTTCAGAAAAGGTTAACATTGAAGACTGTTCGCATGTCGGCTTCGGACAAGTATCGGGAGAGATTACATGTACCAATACACATAGGCTGGATGAGTCTCTATTTCATATGTACTATTTAATAATAATAATATGATCTTTAATAAATATATACGTTTGATAAGTAAATAAATAAAATGAAAAAAAAAATGGAAAAAATTATTTTGTTTCTTAATAGGCAGAGTTACTTCCTTTTGTTTCCCCTTTAAAATACATTATGAAACAGGGGCTGGGTCCAGTCTACAATCCACACAGCTCTCCCCATCAATCAACTCCATTCGTCAGGATATTTCATAAAGTCTCTGGCAGCCCTACCAGTAACAGAAAGCCCTGATAGCTTTAGGTAATGGATCGTCTGATATGGATCTCGAGTTCCATAACTCGATAAATTCCACAAGTATGTAATGGATCTACTATTAAAAATCCCTGACAACTAT
>JAVTVY010033323.1:0-139173 GCA_036873755.1 Hanleya hanleyi | reverse complement strand
ATGCATTTATTATAGAAGATAATGGATAGGAAATATGGTCGGAGACTAATTTAATTACAGACATACGTATGTCATCCAAACCAGGTGATGTAGATTTTAGGCTTAGTATTGTTTGTTTCACTTTATCTGGGGTTACACGTGCAAATTCAGTATTGAATTACAGACAAATGCCGAAGCCAAGACAGACGACACTGTCAAGGGCGAAAAATAATAAATGAAGCATACTGAAATAAGGAAACACAAGACATACATGGATCTCTATATCGTACTGCTCACACTATATTACTGTCAACCACCTAGCTGAAAAGCTATAGATGACCTCTCAAAGATTTTGACACATTACGGTGTGGACGTTTGAATATTTTTTACTCGGTCCAAAAAATATTCCAGTTTCACTTTTTAGTGCTGGAAGGACATTTCTCTCACTTAATGTGTTATTTTCACAAGGGCTGTCTTCCACTTTAAACAAGTCCATATCAGCCATGGGGAAAATCCTTACCAACTGTTTCATCTATGTTCCCCACAACGAAACCCTCCTGGTCTCGTCCTTATGTCAGGGCTTCATAGAGTGGTGCATCAGCAAGAGCCTCCCGACATGCCCGATGCCGTTTTGAACGTCTCAAATTACAACACATATAAGGGAAGTGGGAAGAGGTGTCGACATACTGACAGAGTCACATGGCTTCACAGTATAGTCTTCAAGTTAACCTATTCTAAATCACATACCAAGAATCTAACGATTCGTGATATGTGTTGTATCTCAGGTACGCTTTTATTGTACCTGTTCATGTGACCACTTGGATGAAATGACCACACGGCCCCTAGCACCGGCATAAGCGGTATTAGATACAAATCTAGAAAGCTATGATGGAAATGCTCCGACAACTCGTATATTGGTAATTGGTGAGCTCTTTCGCTGTGACAACTCGTAAACGGGATTGGTGAGCTGTATCGTCGTCAGATGAAAATGACGGCATTTAACACAAAATACTAGTCTGTAAGGCTCGATGTCGACCCAGCATACATGGATCTCTATATCGTACTGCTCACACTATATTACTGTCAACCACCTAGCTGAAAAGCTATAGATGACCTCTCAAATAAGTTGACAGATTACGGTGTGGACGTTTGAATATTTTTTAATCGGTCCAAAAAATATTCCAGTTTCACTTTTTAGTGCTGGAAGGACATTTTCCTCACTTAATTGTTATTTTCACGGGCTGTCTTTCAGTTTAAACAAGTCCATATCAGCCATGGGGAAAATCCTTACCAATTGTTTCATCTATGTTCCTCACAACGAACTCCTCCTAGTGTCGTCCTTAGGTCAGAGCTTCATAGAGTGGTGCATCAGCGAGAGCCTCCCGAAATGCCCGATGCCGTTTTGAACGTCTCAAATCCATTCTAAATAAATAGAAACCTCATTATTCAACTACATGTATCAATCCTAAACAGGAGGAAAAATGTTAGAATATTCAATACTTTCAAAATGTTCATTAATTCACATTTATATACATAAAATCTTCCTAACATTGAACACATTTTCTACAGATATTGAATAGTATATAGTATACAATATAAACATAATTTATTACCAAGACGGATCATACACTTTGCCAAAAATGAATTCAGGCATTCAAGTGCCTCGCTTACAAAATAGAGGAAGACGTTTAGAGAAAAAAACTAGGAAAATATAGTAGTGAAAAAGGAATTTGAATGAAAAATATAGAGAGAGTGTCTATCCTAAACTAATGCAGCGAATTTCTTTGCTCTTAATTGTTTGCATATAATAAATATTTAACACCGGTTAAATGTGTAAGAAAAATGAATTTCGTGGAAGGCAAATTGATATTTTTGCCACTTTCAGTGGCCAAACTGTTACAAATTCTGCGAACAATTCGCTGTCGTTTGTTTACATTCATTGGAATACACGACGTCACATAATCTGGTAGCTGTACCAAACACAGTTAATTATATATACTGCTTACATTTAAGCATATATCACAAAATCAGAGACAACTGCACCCGAAAAGGGGCATAACAAAGGTTGAGACGATTAATTTTTTGCTGGCCTCTAAAATACAATATAAATAAGTTTTCGAATATAGTAGCTGTATCGAACACAGTTCTGCAGATATAGTTGGTTGCGTTCAAGCATATAGGATAGAAATAGAAATTAATATATCTGTAAAGGGGCATAACTCTGTAAAATATGGGCCGAGGGAGCCACTTTCGCTAGGCGTCTGATGTAGCACTAGAAAAATAAGTGTTCAAAACTTGGAGGTTGTATCTCAAGCGGTTTTGCCTAGAATGCGGTAACGGACGGACGGACGTCTGTACGGACGTTCATGGCGACGACAATACCCCGAGGCCAAAATGGCCGAGGCGTAAAAGAAACTGCTGTGGTCTACTTCGGGTTCCAAGGCACAATATGTATGGTTGACTTCTCCAACTCTCTTGTCCAGATATTCTTCCATGCTTGTTCTGGCCTGTAAAACCAAAATCATAGATCGTTATGGACACATACATAGAGAAAGTGCAATGTCCTTCAACAGAATCAACAATGGGCAATGTCAATGGGGAAAGAGTTTTAAGTTCAGTATGACCAGGCTATGATAGCAACATTACAAATTTAGCCGGACTATCTTGAGTGGTGCCATGGTCCAAGTGACAGACCTGTTAAATATCAGGGTTCACATAACACCTAAGGCCATGGAGGCAATAGCCTTCGATACCCTGGTTGTCCTTGGTGCCTCTTGTGTACTTCTAGCCAATTTGATATCACCAAGACCAAACTGGCCTTGAAAATGTGGGCAAATTGGGCACATTATCTATTTTATAATGATCCGATTTCTGTGTGTTTGTTTGTCCTTCTGTCTGTTACTGTAACACAGCAAAAACGACGCATCGTAGTGCAATTTGTTAGAGCAAGGTACCGTTAAAATGCTCTAACTTGAAGAATAAAACAATTTCCAGTCCAATCGGACTACCGGTTCCACAATTATAAAGGTTTCCGGACAAAAGCCGCAGAAGGTGGCCTTTCAGCGAGTAATCTCTAATAACGTTTCTATCCATATATATGTCACCTGAAGACACTACCATAATTCTAACGGCTGCACCACTCAGATTCAGATGAACTGCATGTAGACTGATTGAAACAAGCATTGCTACATATGTCAAAAAGAGTATGGACAAAAAATATAGTTGTGACCTTTGCATTTCACTTCCAAAACTTACTGGTTCCACCAAATAATAAGTTAGTGTCAGCGATGAACATCTGGCATTGGCTTTTGTTACATGAGATGGTAGCAAGTTTATCATTATCAAAAAGCATACATTGCTTTCTCCTCTGAAACGAAAAACAAACGATGGCTTTTCCTCGTGGTGCTCATATGAACAGTCACAATCAAAGCGTGACTGAGATCCATCATTCTCTAGATGACGACTTTACAACTATTATTATGGATTAAGTATACTGATCAGTGATACGGATTTTATATTTTTGAAACATCATGATGTGTTGTCGGCATCATTGAAAACTGTTGCAGGAAACTAGCCTACGTTCATGTATACTATGATTGTCTTTTTGAATTTGGTTCAAATACTGTTATATGGAATATGGAATAGGTCTATGGATTATATAGTCGCGGATATTCTTTAATGGACGACTGCTGAATTATGAATGACGGACTAAACGCTTGTAATTCATTAATAGACGAATGTGCTTAGGATCTAATACAGGGCCAATCTCAATCCTCCAAACAGTATTAATTTGTAAATCCAAGTGAAAATGTACATGTAATGAGAAAGTTTGCTGTAATATTTAATAAACTCACTGAATAATATCTATGCAAATTGTAGAGGTTCCTGAATAAATGGTGCTTGTACACAAAATGTCTTCGAACTGATAAAGTGAAAATTTACCACTTGCAAGGGAAATGTAGTGAACATATCCCATGGGAAATGACCTACGTTACAATAAATTTCATTTGAATCTAACATATCCATATTCAGCGAGTGCATTGCCCGCAAATTCAACTAGGCAAATCTGAATCATTCCCATCAACATTCAGCATGTTAAGTTTATACAGCACTGTTCACAATATTTTTTGTTATTAAATGTGACACATTCTTTCCGGTGACCTTTGTTTAAGTGAACTTGCTCCCCTTAGTTTCTGTTGGGTGAACGTGAATACCATCCATCTCACACCCCCTTGGAGCAGTAATATTACCTTTTGCTTTCTCGGGTTTCTCTTCATCTTGAAGTTCATTCATCAGCTCCTGTACCTTCATCACTTTAGATAATTTAGCACCTTGTGAAACTCCAGGAACAAATCGCATCCCCACTTTGAAATTAGTTGTTTTGACGTTTCAGCACCAAAGAGAAATTGAAACTCTTGATCAATCTGTAAACTGATAAGTTCGGGTCAAACAGCGCGTGCAGACGTGATACGGGATTTACAACAAGCACTGCAGGCTGATATATCGCTGTACAAATGCAGGGTTCAAAATGTTCCAAATTTCCAGGTGAAAAACGGAGGGCATTCCATCAAGATTTGGGTCATCCATTACCTTCAACCTGTAATCTTAACGGAGTGTTTAATATTTTTTTTACACTCATCATGCCAAATGCAATTTCCAGAACATAAACTTGAAAGAAGAAGAAGAAAAAAACATTTAAGAATAGTATCTTACACATCCCCATGCCGGCATGATATTATAATACAAGATCATTTTCTCTTGGAGTTATAGAGTTGTATCAAAATGTAATAGGTGCACAAGTACGGGATTGGGATTAGTTCTCGTACGCTTTTCACGATTTATTTTAATTTTATATATAAAAGTATTTTCTAGAGAGAAACAAAAACTGACCTGGCTAATGCTGGGATCAATACCCTTCCCTTGGAAGAGTTTCGCGGGTCACGTGACATTTTCCTGCACGTGGGGGAGCAGTTATTAACCTGACTTTTTAGGTACCTCTAACCCACGAGAAAGAGCAATTCTCGTACAGCAGACGAAAGTCGCAATGTTCTGCTGAATTGTTGTAAATATCATCGTTTATGCACTTAAAAAAATTATTTGAGTAGGTTTAGAAGAAATAATATATACTAATTGGACTAATTGTTCATAATAGAGACTGCACAGCGAATGTCGTTATTTGGACTGAAAACGAGATTATTTTACCTCCGTAAAATGTTCTGCAGTCATCGGAAGTATAACTCTTCGACCGTCAATAGCTGATAGCGTATCCACTAATTATTCGATTTTAATTTGAATAATATATTTGGAATCCTGAAGAAATACTCGTTTCAGAAATATATAGATTGATATATTTGTATGTTATTTCATCACGAATAATTCAACCGGAAGATGACACTAATTGGAAATGTGAGTTTGCCGCCATTTCACTGTGAACATAGAAAAGCAATGACTGCGCCCCGTGTCACATGACCTAAACACAGCTGTCGAAATGGGATTGTCATCTGGCTTTCGTGGAATGAATATGATGGTCATCAATCGTCTTTTTTGAATTGTCAAATTTCATATAAACCTCACAGGACGTTTTGTTGCTTTCATTATCAAAATACAACCAGGAATGAGGATCTATTTTGTCTGCATGAATCTTGAAAGTGATAAGCTTTCACTGAAGTACCGTACTGGTCGATTTGTAAATCACTCCCACTAGACTGTTCATGATACAAAAAACAAGTGCTGTCAGCTACGGAAAGTTCGTGTTGTTGATGTTGTAAGTGAAAGTGCATGGGTGGAATTGTTCCCAGGGAACAAATACTGTCATAGCCTGAAGTTATGAGAGGAAGGGAGGTAACTCGTGGCGACAGTGTATCCGAATAGGACCATTTCATAACAGCATCCACTCAAAAGTAGCAAACATGCCGGCCGGCAGTGAAGTGGGAGTATCAGCGAGAAAGATGAACAAACATTTTCAGCAATTCTGCCAAATCCATGATATTTATTAACAGTCCGTTTTTACGGAAGTCATTTTTTTGTGATCGTCACTCGGGAGGACGACCTGGGCTTCAATTTTACTCGTCAACAGATTTTTCTGGTCGTAAAAGCGTGAACGACCGAACATTTTGACCCCTGAAAGGTGATAATAAAGCGAATATTTACAAAGCAGTATCTTCCATTTTAACTAACACGTTTAAAATGCGTTTCGCAAACTACTTTTTAGCTTACAACTACTTACCAAGAAAAGGGAATGCGCTCTCTTTCCCTGTTCTTACGCACACCCCACTTTGTTGATCGCTGGCGGACGGCACGCGCGTTGCGCAAGAAGGCAAGCGGCCAATGAAAATTCAGGATTTTATTCTCAGCGACATCTGGGGGCTCTTATTTGGCGGGCAGAAGACAACCGATTCGTTTTTAGCGATTAAAGTGCAACACTATATAAGTGTTGGAGCCGATCATAGCAAAAGAAGTTCAGAGTTCACTCGAACTGAGACATGCAGTTACAGGTGCATGTGCCCCCAACTTTGTTTGTGTTGCTGCCACTAGCTATATATTACAATCAGAAACGAAAGAATGGCCCTCCTGAAACGCGAGACCATTTAATTCTGCAGGCCTCCTGAAACACGAGACCATTTACTAGTATGCTATTCTGCATGCTATTGCAATTTCTGCATATTTTCTTAAGTCATTTATCGAAAAGTTCAACGTGGAATATGGACAGCGCGCTGGGTATACCCCAAACAGTAGGCTCGCTTTGCACGTTATGTTTTTGACTTTCAACACTTTGTAAAGTGCTCGACATCTTGACCCCTAAAGTATAAGGTCTAAGCTTATCTAACACTTTTCATAACACTTAAGCCCAACTCACGCTACGAACATTTCGTTATATTAGAACAAAAACACTGTTCAGAACATGTTTTGTCTGCATTGTGAGGTGCCCAGAAACACGAACATTCTGTTGATCCAACACGTTAAGTGTAAAAATCTTTGTAATACTAAAGAGCTTCTTGTGCGGAGTTTTGAATTTGTTAATGAGTGTTCGTAATATAAATACATTGTCAGATGTTTTGTGGTTGTCAAGATTAGACTTTCCATATAGACGGATTTTTATTTTTGTTTCGCGGATTTATTAATTTTTTGGAACCGATAAATGCCCGTTTTTTTAATCGGATGTTCAAATCGAGTCTACCCTAAAACTACACAGTGCGTGTCGTCATATATGAAGTCGTATGTTTGGCGGTACCGAGTTGTACTGTGTGGTGGGCTTCACTGTGGCTCGTTTCGACTTATATGAGGGTTCTCGTTAACTTTCACAGTGTAAACAGTAAAGTTCTATATTTGTATAGTGGTAGTGAGAAAACGTTGGTTGGCTGTACATTACAAGTGACGGACACACACAGCTGAACAGATGGACAAGTTAGTTCACTCAGCCAGAAAGTCCAGTGTTGGAAGGATGTGTTTTTTTATTGTGAACTCACCAGATAGTTATATACTCGCAAAGTACAGTTATGCAGGAGTTTATAGTTTAGTTTGATATCAGAGAAGATACTATTGCGCCGTCCACCGATCCACATACTTAAATGCAGTGAAGTTGTGTGATGAAGACGCACATGTGCTGGACATTGACGATATGTAAACGTTACATGTGCTGATACAGAACTTATTCGGTAAGCTGTTATAACTATTTTGACGCAAAACTATCAGAGTTGACTGTACATTACATTGTTAAATCCGAACACTTGAAGAAACGTTATCAAATTAACGGTCGTTGTGCTTGCAATACGGATGGCATTGGAAGTATTATTGGTAAGTTTCACTTGTATCACTGATGAACTCAATCGCGTTATTCTTTACATAAACGATTTGATCTAATAATTACAAGCGTCTGGTCCGTCATTCATAATTCAGCCGTCGTCCATTAGAGAATATCCGCGTCCATAATCCAAAGACATATTCCATATAACAGTATTAACACCAAATTCAAAAAGACAATCATAGTATAGTAGTATGCATAAACGTAGTGTGACATCCTAAAATTAGTGAAAGTCCTTTCATCAGTCGATCAAGTCGGTTTGTTTATTCCATGGAAACCGTATACACCAAATACAACCTGCATAAGTAAGCAAACAAACAATTAGTTACAGATCCATATCTTCCTGCATAACAATTCTAGTGCGAACACAATGAGTTACATGTGACTAAAATATGTGTATTCAACACCGCATGGACTGTCGTACAATGAAAAGGGAACACGTGTG
The DNA here is from genome assembly GCA_036873755.1 of Hanleya hanleyi. Lineage (NCBI taxonomy): Eukaryota > Metazoa > Mollusca > Polyplacophora > Lepidopleurida > Hanleyidae > Hanleya > Hanleya hanleyi. The sequence goes on along the minus strand of JAVTVY010033323.1, from coordinate 130,948 downwards.
GTGTCTAACCGTTTTGAATACTGGATGATACATTCGAGAGATGCTAAGATATAATACAATTCAATAATTCAATGGAATGCCAATAAACTAGAGATCATAGAAATGTGTAGCCTTATAAGACGCCTAGCGAAAGCCTTGGCGTCTTATCACGGTAGGTACAAGTGAAAAAGAACTGAAACAAAACGTCCAGAATATAGTTACTTTCAAACCTCTTACTCTTCCCTGAAGATTTTCTTTCCGTACTATGATCACCTAAAGTTGAGTGGTTGGTGTTATTGGAGTGTTTAAATGCCTTGAACGAAGCAGAAAAATCGAAACGTTTTCTCAACAATTTCTTCGGCCTCCAAAATTTCTAATGCGCATGTGTCGAACAAAACAACATCCGGCCCCAAAAGCACATGGCTAGTTAAACCACGCCCACCACGTGTAGCCATGTGCTTTTGGGACCGGATGTTTTGTTCGACACATGCGCATTACATAAACATGGCGGCGATTAGAAATTTTGGAGGCCGAAGAAATTGTTGAGAAAATGTTTGGATTTTCTGCTTCGTTCAAGGCATTTAAACACTCCAATGAGACCAACCACTCAACTTTAGGTGATCATAGTAGGGAATGAAAATATTCAGGGAAGTGTAAGAGGTTTGAAAGTAACTATATTTTGGACGTTTTGTTCCAGTTCTTTTTCACTTGTACCTACCGTGATAAGACGCCAAGGCTTTCGCTTGGCGTCTTATAAGGGTAAGAAATGTGGAATTAAACATGCCTATGGCAATAAGGAATACCTGGAACATCATGCATAAACATATCTGAGGTGTTAGATTCAATAATCTGACATTCTGATTATAATCTGATTAATCGAATTGTAATCGGATTACATCCAAATAGTACGATGTAATACATTCTATTGATATGGCATTGTTAATCACAAAAATACTTTCAGAATAGCACCAAATAATGGATAATTACCCGCAATCGGAGAGAAGGGTACCCATAAATCGCCAACTGGTACTCACACCAAACTTCTACATCAAGTATCACATAGTATCCTACAGTAAATCCATAAACAGTCAATTACTATTCATCCTGCTAATTGACACCATTTACTTGGCCATAACTGTTCCACGGTAATCTCAAAATAATTAGGAACATATAGACTTACAAGCTCACCATACTCTGATAATAATTTTATGAAATAGATGCAATTAATTTCATAAAAATTACGAAAAATTACTCTCGTAAATTAAATTTATATCTCTGGCACAATACAAATTCGATAATTTCACCAGAATATTCACCGTATTAAACCTCTCATATTGATTTCATCTAAACTCGGATCTCATGAAGGGTCACATTTCACGTGAACAATCAACATTTGTCTGATTCATAACCAGGGCTACCGGGTTATAAACTCAGATTCGAAATTACGTCCTGGTCTGCATGGATTCTTTTTGGGACACCAGAGCGGACGAACCATTCTTTAACCAAATATTCAGCGACTACCTTAGCTGTCTGGTTACGGCAAGCGATAGTTTGGGTGAACTTGCTGAAAACATCCGTGAGCACCAGAATGTCTTCCTTACCACATGCCGGTTCGATCAGCGTGAAATCTACGGCTAGGATCTCCAAGGGCTTCTTCGCAACCAAGTTCCCCATTGCAGGATGTAGCCTGCGTCCCGCTTTCGCCAGAGTGCACCTCCGACACTGTGTGCAGTATCTGTCAACATCTGCAGTCATGGACGGCCAAAAACAGCGTTTCCTCGCCAATGCCAGTGTCTTTTCCTAAGCTGGGTGGCCAGTGTCGTCGTGCACGGCACTGAGAAACTGGAGTAACATCACCTGTGGTAACAGAATCTGGCTAACACGGTTCCCATCTTGTGTGACAATCCTATGTAATACGCCATCTCTCTCATTCTCCTCAATTTGGCTCCACAGGCGAAGAAGCTTGCGCACCGGTTTGGGTTCTTCGAGCAGCTGCTTAATGGTTGGGCGACAACCTCCGTTCCAGTACTTCTACAACACCTTCAAATGTGGGTCTTGTTTCTGCATCATTTGCAGATCAGCGCTCCGCAGCGAGGGGATAGATGTGCAAGGAACTACTTCTTTTGCTAGAGCGGGTCTGGACTTCGCTCAGCCAGACTTCAGAGATGTTCTGTGTGATGACTCTTCTCAGGTCGTCGGGAACAGCAGTACCTTTGCAGGGCACCATACCTGGTCTTGAACAGCATGTCTGGACCTCGCTCAGGGACATCTCGCAGATGTCCTGGTCCCCTAGGTTACAACGGGCAGTTGTGTCCGTCAGTTCAACGGATGGGCCAATGTGACGAGCCTCCTCGAATCGTGTTGCAGGTTCTGTTCTTTCCTGCTGAGAGCATCGGCGTTCCGATTACTCCGCCCCGAACGATACTTCACTGTGAAATTGAACATAGCAAGTTCGGCGACCCAGCGCATCTCGATGGCTCCTACTTTCACCGTACTCTGGATATAGCTTAACGGATTATTGTCCGTAAAGACTAGCAATCTTGCTCCGATGAGCAGATCTGGAAATTTCTTAGTCACTGCCCGGTGGAGAGCCAACAGCTCCAATTTCTTCGAGCTGTAATTATTCATGTTCAGTTCGTGTCCGTGAAGACTCCTACTCGCGTAGCTAAGAACGACTTTCCGCTTGCCCTGTTCTTAGGATAACACAGCACCAAGACCTTTGAAAGACGCGTCAGTCTCCAAGATCAGTGGCTTTGTCAAGTCTGGGTAGCCGAGAATGGGTGCACTCACGAGCTTCTCCTTCAGGGAACAGAATACTTCTTCGCAGTCACCGTTCCACCTTGCTCTAAACGACTGCTTCGACTGAAGTGTCGGCTTATGATTAGACTTCTTAGACCTAGTGTCTCCTACCAAAACATGAAGTGGTGCCGCAACCTGGGAGAAGTGGGGCACATACCGCCGGTAATAACCTGCGAGACCTAAAAAACTTCGCAGATCACTTTCTGGCTTCGGTCGCTCCCATTCTTCCACCGCACGAGTTTTCTCTGGGTCCGTAGCAATGCCTGCTTTGGAAACCACATGGCCCAAATACCTAATCTGGCGCTTCAGGAGAGGACATTTTTCAGGTTTCACTTTAAGATTGTGCAATTGCAGACGTCCTAGTACCATATCCAGTCCTTCCAACATCTGGTCGAAAGAGGCAGCCGGAATCAAGATGTCATCAAGATAAATAATGAGCGTTTGAAAGTTCTCGTAACCGAAGATCTTGTCCATCATCCTCATAAACGTGACAGGGGCATTGCAAAGCCCGAAGGGCATCCTCGTAAACTCAAATAATCCTCCCGTTCCCACGCGAAACGCGGTCTTATGAATGTCCTTCTCAGCCATAGGAAGTTGATGGTATCCATGGGCAAGGTCCAGGCTACAGAAATAGGTCGCCCCCTTCAGGGACTCCAACGATTCCTCGATCCGCGGAAGTGGATACGCATCCTTGTAGGTCTTTGAATTGAGTTGTCTGTAACCTACGCACAGCCTTATGTCCCCATTGCTCTTCCGTTCCACCACTATCGGGGAGGCATAAGGGCTACACGAAGGTCTAATCACGCCACGGTCCACGGCTTTACGCAGGTACTCTCTGGCTTCGCTCCATTGATGCGACGGCACTCTACGACGCGGAACCTTGATGGGTATATCATCTTTCGTGTGGATCTCGTATTCCACCCCCGTTCCACAACCTATATCATCGTCACAAGTACTAAATTACAAGCGTCTAGTCGGTCATTCATAATCCAGCCGTCGTCCATTAGAGAATATCCGCGTCCATAATCCAAATTCCATATAACAGTATTAGCACCAAATTCAAAAAGACAATCATAATATACATAAACATAGGCTTGTTTCCTGCACGAGAGAATCAGTCAACAGTTTTCAATGATGCCGGCAAGACATCATGATGTTCCAAAAATATCAAATCCGTATCGCTGATCAGTATTCTTAATCCATAATATTCGTTGTAAAGTCGTCATCTAAAGAATGATGTATCTCAGTCACGCTTTGATTGTGACTGTTCATATGAGTACCATGAGGATCTTGAAGTACATGGGTTCATACGGCCCCTAGCCCCGGGTTAAGCGGAATTAGACACAAGTTACGAAACGTAGCGCCATAGATCTTGCACGCTACGTTCGTATTTTGCTATCAGCATGCGATATGTATCGCCAAATTTGAGAAACTTTGAGTGGAGGCGCTTGGTGGAATAGCCCTGTTTTATAAGTTTCTGCAGCAATGTTTTGTGACGTTGATTAAAATCATCACATTTAACACAGGATCTAGCAAATGCTACTAAGCGAGATATGTATACGCCATATGCAGGTCCCACTGGAATATTACTATCCAGAAAGGGATAGTTTACGATGTCGAAATTGTAATCATCTCTTTTTGTCATAAAGTCGACGAGAGAGAATGCCCGCTTCATTTTTATAGAGATAGAGATCTAAATAAGATGTGCCTGTAGGGCTATCTGTAGTTTCCTTCAAATCCAGTGAAGGTGGATATATATCCTTCACTGCGTCATTTATATAGCGATTATCCACAGCGAGAAGATCGTCTATATAGCGTTTGGTGAATGAGAAGGAACGGGCTTTGAATGGATCGGTTTTTGAAAGCGCCTGCATATAGTCATATTCATAAGAGAACAGATACAGGTCAGCCAACAGGGGTGCACAATTAGTACCCATTGGAATACCTATATGCTGCTGATATATTGTGTTGGCAAATTTCACATAGATATTTTTAATGAGAAATTCAAGCAACTCTATAAACAAAAAAACATCCCAATAATGATATCTCTTGTATGTAGTCGAGCTAAAGAATGCTTTATGGCTCCCGACATTAATATATCTACGATCAGTTTTCTTGAACACAGATACTATTAATGAACTTATACGGTCAATGAGGTCCTGATGAGGGATTGTAGTATAGAGTCGAGAAATCCCATGTCTGTACGGTATGTGACCTTTAGCATCAAGTTCTTCCGTAAGACATTTTGAGTTTTTCAATATCCACATACATTCAACGCCAGAGTTCTTAGAAATAGTGGCGCAATACCTTTCCCAAAATGCTTTTACATCCTGAAGGGCCCTCGTCAATAGGGTTGAAAGAAGCTTGGTGGTGCAGCTTCTAGAACACCGTCCTCTGTTTCTTGAAGAGGTCAACAATTCTTCGCCGCTGATCTGAATTCACTTCACCCAAATCCATTCGTCCAAGCAATGACTCAATCTCGGCGCAAGCCTCTGTGGTTTGATTCTCCATCAAGAACACCTCTTCACTGCTGACATCGACCACCTCAATCCCAGGGTCTTCAACAGATGCAGCGACTATACCTGCTAAACGCGTTCTGGGTGCAATTATAAGATCTTCATCACTGAAATTACAGACTTGTATCGGTATACGGCCCAACTGACCGACTTTAACAAAAGATCTACCCACGGCTAATCCATTGGGTAGGTGAGCTGCCAATGTGTCGCTCCTATCCTCTATCGCCTCATACGTACATCCAGGACGGGCCAGCCTGACTGTAGCTTCCACCTGACGTATCGCTCTCGCTGGAATGACGTGCCTTTGTGTGTCTGTTGTTGATCTCCATACATAGCTAGCACAGTCTGCCATTGGTTACCAGAGGGTTTGCGTCCTAATCGTGACAAGTAATCATCTCCCCACCTCTGCTTCAAATTTCTCTGTATAATCGCCAAAATATTACTACCGATCACTCCTGGTACTTCAATCTTCCGTTCTGCTAATGGTGTGCCAACAGGATCTTTAACTATCAGGAATCCTAAATTCGGAAAGGTCTGACCACATACGGTCACTGTGCGTTCAATATATCCCAGGTACGGTATGCCAAGGCCATTAGCAGCGGTGATGTGAATAAATACTGACACATCAAGCGGTTCTTCTTCAGCCCTCAAATTATCACGATAAAACTTCTCTGTTACCGTCGAAATTTGCGCTCCAGAATCAAGAAGACATCGCATTTCCACCCCTCCGATTTGGATAACAGCCTCCGGACACGTGCCCACCGCCCTGTCCAAAATTGAGCCTACATCTCCCAGATTCAGAGATTCCATGCCCACTGCTCGGCCCTCGGCAGTGGGCAACACTAGTTTAACGGATCCGATGCTTCAGCAGAACCGGCTTGACTTTGCTTCTGGTGCCAGATGGCGCAGTCACGTCTCATGTGTTCGGTACTCTGGCATTCCCAGCAACGACGGGGAGATCCGTCAGGCGGACGTTGTCGGCGAGCCCTGAAATCACTTCGATTTGGCTGCGCGTTCTCTTTCCGCAAGGCCTCCAACACAGAAGAGACAATATCCTCTTTCATCTTCTCGAGTGAAGAACTATCTGATTGACTCTCAACAGCCTCCATACTTACAACACCTCCACGTCCTTTCTTGGACATAGACGGCTTGGACTTACCTAACCACTTAATGGCACGGTCCCGTAAATCAAAGAACAATAAATCTGGCGACTCTACGTTCAGGCGTCTCATTTCCCTCTGGAGAGACTCGTCCGGGACTGCCTCTGCAAATCGTTCCTTCCGGGCCACTATACGTCTCGCCCGAAATGAATCATCTAGTGTAGTCATTCGGTCATAAATATCGACCAATTCGAGAGAGCAGGCCACCAGGTCCTCATCTCTCTGTTGATAAGAAAAGAACCTTTGCTGCAAAAGGGGAAGTGTATCCCCATCACCAAACATCTTCTGCAGTGTGGAGAAAATGGCCTCTGGATCAGACAGGAGAGCGTCGCCACACCCAAGCACCTCTTGCCTCGCTTTACCCAACAGGTGTTCAACAATAAATGCTGCCTTCTCTGCATTAGTCCCCTTTAAAGTGGCTAAGCGCCCACGTATATCCCTGATCCACTCGTATACTGACGGGTCATCTTTCGAAGTGGGGCAGTCACAAAACCGCTCCAATCGCACAGTCTGCGATATCCAATGTGGTTGACTGGGAGTCGACACTCGCTGGGTTAAATGAGAAACTGCATCTATCAGTTTCTCAGTACCCCTCATCTGTGCGAGTTCCTCCTTTATGAGCCTAGTCTCTCGTCCGCTTGTCTGGGCTTCGAGCCTGGCTTGCTCTAATGCCTGCTCCAACTCCACAACTTTTGCTTGGAGATCTTCTGCCATCATCTAGTACTGGATGCCCCAAAATAGCGCGAAAATTGTTCTACCGGGAAGAGGTACAGAAAAAAAAAAATTTCAGTTATACTCACCAGGTCTTCCGGGGAAGTACTCGCATACTTACGTACAATGCTACGAGTTCCCGTGCTGCAGCAACTATCCACACACAATGCTCAGGACAGACAAAATACTGCCAGTAAAGGAAGGGGAGATAACTATAAATGACCTCTAACAGTTGAGCTGGCACTGTTCCCATAAATTATGAAAAAAGTTTGATTTTGTGACTGTGACATGTGGTCGGATAGCAAACTGAACCCTGTGATTACAACACACCATCCACAGACATGACAATACATCCACACCATGCATATGACACTACTCTACTACTAGGGGCATTTGGGAATAATGTGGGAAGGTGTTTCAGCTGACGTGAGTTACTATTCGATGAATTAATTTCAGTTAAATCTATTCTTGGTCACCGTCCAACAAATCTTTGCACCATGAGTCAATTTGGTTGGGTAACAATTCATTGCAGAGCCGCGTCACGGGACTATTTTACCAATGTCTATTTAGTCCACCTGGTTGCATCTAGCGTACATTCACAGTTTAACTTGATATAAGGCATGTACAGTTTCCTCTTTATACCTACTGTATAATTCAGTTTGTGTTTCAGTACACTGTTTGTATTGCTCTTCTCTCATCCACAATACATACAAAGTTTTTTTCTGTTTTCGTACTTTTCTGAAACCTGTTTACTGCTGGATACGACATCAACAGTCTAACTCTGTAATAAGTGAAAGCTCAACAGTTCCAATGTGTTTAAACCAAGATGCAACAGAGTTATTGATCACTGTGGCAACCGTCATCAGCTGTCATCGGTTGAAGCACAGATAACATGATCCATCGACTCACTCATCCAGACGACAGCACTCACTCGGCTGGGGGTTGGAACTAGTGGAGACTGATCCTGCTCGCAGCGCCAAATGTGACATCCCAAAAATTAGTCAAAGTCCTTTCATCAATCGATCAAGTCGGTTTGTTTATTCCATTGAAACCATATACACCAAATACAACCTGCATAAGTAAGCAAACAAATAATTAGTTACAGATCCATATCTTCCATAACTTCCTGCATAACAATTCTAGTGCGAACACAATGAGTTACATGTGACTAGAACCTGTGTATTTAACACCGCGTGGACAGTTGTACAATGAAAAGGGAACACGTGTGGTGTCTAACCGTTTCGAATACTGGATGATACATGCGAGGAATGCTAAGATATAATACAATTCAATAATTCAATGGAATGCCAATAAACTAGAGATCATAGAAATGTGGAATTGAACATGCCTATGGCAATAAGGAATATCTGGACATCATGCATAAACATATCTGAGGTGTTAGATTCAATAATCTGACATTCTGATTATAATCTGATTAATCGGATTACATCCAAATAGTACGATATAATACATTCTATTGATATGGCATTGTTAATCACAAAAATACTTTAAGAATAGCACCAAATAATGGATAATTATCCCCAATCCGAGAGATGGTACCCATAAATCGCCAACTGGTACACACACCACCAAACTTCTACATCAAGTATCACATAGCAGGGCTCGAAATTAAGATTTTCCAGTGGTTGTCCCATGGGCAACCACTATGGATAGTCTGGTTGTCCCAAAAAATAACTACTTGCCCCAAATTTTTCAAAATAATTTCAAGTTTTAATCAATATTTGCTGGTCTTTATTTACCTTATTCATTACACCATCACTGATCATTTACAGTATACAATCGGTAAAGGTAAGTTTCAACTTTGTCTGTTCTCAATTGTTGGATAATTTTCGTATAATAGCCAAGGCCGTCCATCGCGCCACGCTGGCAGGAAATTCCGGACCCGACCACTAGTGCCACGTGCACCTTCAGCTGCTGTTGTCGCAGGATGTACGTCGTCGGGTGTGTCAGTGAAATTTTGGCGCTTTTCGGCTACTTCAGTCGGCGCCTCAACCTGATCATGATCTTCTCCATGTCCGCGTTTATTTGCCGTGAAGCCGAATGTAAAAAGAGACATATTTTCTGCTTTCTATATATGTCAAATTCTGCCGCAAATCAGACTACACTGGATCGACAATTTGACAGGAAATGACACTCTCCAAGCAGTGGCATTAGATATCAAGGGAACTAAGTCTGCCATGGAAATGGCCACGAGTTATCTCCCCTAAAATCAAACTCGCGATAAAATGCAGGAGACAGAAAGTGCCTGCCAGAACAACAACACGGTGCCGAAAAACAGAATCATTTTAATTTTCAGCTCAAATTATCCAAGGAAAATTTATCATTTGTGTCTGAATGTCTGACTGAAGCTGGTTTCTGTGATTTTTGTAATTTTAAAGTACTTGTCCCGGGACAACCATGCAGACAGAAGTTAGTTGTCCCAGCTAATTTTCACTTGTCCGGGACAAGCGGACAAGCGTTAATTTCGAGCCCTGCATAGTGTCCTACAGTAAATCCATAAACAGTCAATTACTATTCATTCTGCTAATTGACACCATTTACTTGGCCATAACTGTTCCACGGTAATGTCAAAATAATTAGGAACATATAGACCTACTAGCTCACTATACTCTGATAATACTTTTATGAAATAGATGCAATTAATTTCATAAAAATTACGAAAAATTACTCGTCAATTAAATTTATATCTCTGGCACAATACAAATTCGATAATTTCACCAGAATATTCACCGTATTAAACCTCTCATATTAATTTCATCTAAACTCTGATCTCATGAAGGGTCACATTTTACGTGAACAATCAACATTTGTCCGATTCGTAACCAGGGCTACCGAGTTATAATAAATCTGACAAAACTATCATTACATAGGATTCCCACATGTGCATAGAAAATAAAATCAATACCATTTACAGAAAATATCCGATCATGCGCTCAACATAAACACGTTATTCAGTTTCCGTATGACCGACAACATGCGCACAAATCACGCTGCATAGCAACCACTAAACAAAGTCCCAAAACAGCACCAACTCACCTTCAGACGATCAAAACCCAGCACCGATAAATTCCTCGGTTGCCACAGTACATTCAGGTAAGGCCTACCACCGGGATTATCGATGGTATCATGAAAATATACAGTTTTTCTTCCGGAGAAATTTTGTCCGGTCACCCACCACGCTAACGGTATGGGGCAAGATGGCTGCCCTGTGCACTGTGTGTGGGGTTTACCACAGCAAGTCACGGAGTCTCGCCACAAATTTGAATCAAGCAAGCACCATCACAGAAGGCCCAATGACACCATATCGCAAACAATATTTATTAGAATTCGTCTCCAATTTATTTTCAAGATCAAAATATAAAAGGATACCGAATAAACAATACATAGTCATTGATCTTCACGTTGCAAATACGAAAAGTAACCCATCCAATAATATCCTGGGGAATTCCGTGCGAACTCCTCGCAGTGTGGTTACAGTACACCGAGGCATCGTAGACTCTGCCTCACCTGTCACACTGTTATTCACGCCCATATTGTGTAAAGCTGTTATTTTTGCTCATAATGTGTAAAGATGTAATTTATGCCCATATTGTGCATTGAAAGATTGAAATTGTAGTTTTAGGGCCACTTCCCTTACGGATTTTGTGGCCATCAACATAATGCTTTATTTATATTTTATTATACATTGTTTTTTACAATTCAAAATTTTACAAACTTTATGGTTTGAAGATGGATTGAAAGGACATTGGCGCTGCTGGAATATACATGTGGCAATGGGGGTATAGACAACTGAATATATCTAAATCCAGGCTGCATCAGTCCCAGCTTACACACATAACTAAAATGCAATTTGGGAAAAATAGACTGCCATCGGTATATGGTGTAATATTGTATGGAGAATTGCAAGGATTCAAGGAAGCTTGTATTCATGGCATTTTGGTGAAATAAGACTTATACAGTAACACTGATATTCGCCTTTACCTTGCACATATTGTATGCCTGTATGTTGACCATTCAGGGATTAAAATCTGAAGTAGTTGACTTATTACATAATGCACTTTACGTTAGGGGACTAGTAGACTACTTGTGTCAACAAAGTAAACCCTTTCTTTCCAGAATCAGTGCCACTTATCTCTCTAATACTGATATAATAATTTGGTCCTGTTCATCAGTATGGCTGTCACAATTACATAGTCTCCAGTGCCTGTGAAGCCCTGGGCTTCCAGATGTCTGGAGATGCATTCTGGCCAATTTTCAATGATCAAAATCACAAATTATCACTCGGTTACTGCTCAAACTTTTTGTTTTATGTGGAGGTCCCCAGAAATTATTTGAAACTCTAGATGTGAAACGGCACATACCGTTGCATTTTGACAGTATAGTTACATTTGTTGATCACTATTTTTTAGTCTGAAGTGAAGAAGTAGAAAGATTTTTGAAGTGGAACTTCTACTTTCCTGCTATCGGGCACATCCCACCTGAAAAATTTTCATATCTAATTTAAATAAAATGGTGTGTACTGGTGCATTTTGACAGAATATTTAGACTTTGAAGACAATGGAACTGAATTGTCAGTGTCCTCTGTCTGTCTGTCTCTTTGTCTGCCCATCTATCTTGTCATACCATATGCAGCTGGTGATGTATCAGAAGCCCAATGAAAATGACTGACCTTCACCTGTTTTATCAAGGTCAAATTTAGCATAAGCAATAATTTGTAAATACATAATACATGTGCAAATGGTGATTGACTAGGAATAGGACCCAAACATGATGTGACTGAAATATAGTTGAGAGCAATGTTAAAATCATTTTGACTCACTCATTCCTTGACTAGAAGCCTATCCCAGTTGACTGAACCTATTTTTTTTTCAAGGTTATATACTGTATATTATGATATAACATGAAATACAGCTAGGCCTTCTAAATTAATACCACATATGCAAAGTCTGATGATGGACCTAAAATCTATGAATATGATTGACATTGACATGTTTTCTCTCTAGGTCAAAAACTGTATGTTATAAAGGCAGATGTTAAATGCCAACATATACTTCAAATCTAACATTGGCATCATCATCGTTCTGGCTGCGGTTTTCCCCCAGATAAATTTACTGAAGTTCACGTATCTTGCAACAGCCTTGTGCTTCAACAGTAACTTAAAACCATGCTGTTGGAATTGCTTTTCAGTTACCTGCATAATCCAACATGGCTGCAATTAGCCATCTTGGATTTCAGCACATCCATGTGTTAGTCTGTGTTTAGGTTTCGCTTTAAGGTGTCAAAATTTGGATTATGTGGATTAAAAAATAAAGTATTTACTGGTACTCTGTTTCAGGTTTGTGATCCGATGTTTCAGCTTAAAATTCCATACTTCAATGAAGTGATATGCAGTAATCCTGGGTATGTACTTCTTAATTTACTTAAACATTAAGGTTATTCCAGAAAAAAAGTACTTGGGAGTGGGGCAAGACTTTTCAGTTCAATATATATGCATGATTGGTGGTACACAGTCATTTAACATTAGAGAGGTAGGACAAATGGTATATGGATGGTTGGGTTCAGGAAAAAGTGGTCTTCTCCCCACACCATGTACTTTTTTTCTGGAACAGCCCTTACACAAATGCCTGTATATATGATTAAGCCATAGTATGTACATGTACATGTAATCCCAGTCAGTGTAGATTAAGTGACACTTAAATACTCTAATGAAAAGATCAACCAGAAAGATGACAAGTTAAATGAAAAATTCTTTGAGTATTTTTTTTGTTTGAGGATTCACCTAATCACTGCAAATCCACACTCTTAATGTAATACCGGTGTAAAAGAGCCTTCAACGACTCTGTATGAAATTTGACACTGCAGGGCTTTAGATTACACCCTAGATACAATGTTAAACGTTGTGCCCAAATTAGGATGCACCCAAATTAGGAAGCAAAAAAAAATTTCTTGCAATGAGAATCAATGTTCATTTATTTTCATGTAGATTCCTCATCAATTAAACCTCATTTGAGATTCAAGGCCTACCTATTTTGCCAGAATTCTGGGAATATTTTCACTACTTTGGGCACATTTCCCAGCCTAAATTTTTTGCCATGCCAAATGGAGGGTCTGTTCAAATTAGGGTAAATTGTCTTTATTTATCCAGTTCAGCCTGAGCGAGAACAAAAGAATGGCTGATTCATTTTCTCTTCCTCTGCCAACTGACTGGGAGCAAGATCTGTATGCTTTAACATTGCCCATTTTTTTTATATATAAATATATTCGTTCCTATCCATTAAAATTTTTTGGAACTTTAGTATGTTAGTATATGTCGCCAAATATCTAAAAATCAGAGACCAGCAATATTAGGTTCATAGTCATGTAGATTTTTCTGTATTTCTCCATGTTAACCTAAGATTGCCCCCCAGCGCAGAGTCGAGAACAGTCTTGTCATGAAAATCCCAAACTGTGTGACTATATGATGTCTGATGGTGTCCTTCTACCATACTGGACTGTCATTTGCAAAGTCCGTTAATTGTTCAATTGTGTGTCTAACAGATAAAAAAATTGAAGGATTTTTTTTTCTGCAGAAATTTTCTTGCTTTACACCATCCACTCCAGAACCTCACTTGATTTGCTTTGCTCAGCACAAGGTGTGGCAGATATGGCCACCTGGATGTTGATGTGAATGTACCTCAATAACACTATTTATATGAAGGCATATCACAGAAAAATGAAATTATAACTCTGATATTTTGAGAAATCTGTATATAAATCCATATTTTTTTTCACAGAGAGGATGAAGAGGGCAGCACCAGTCGTCAAATGGTGGATGATGGTTATGACTGCCTGTTTGGTATTATCAAAACAAGTCAATGCTCCAGTCTTATTGATAAAAACACTGTTCATTCTTTGTGCGATGCTTACACAAAGAAATATTATGGTGATTATTCTACGGTTACATTGTACAATGTATTGTGAGCTGTGGGTAATTAATACATTATAACATGAGATATGAAAAAGATATTATATTGTTTGTTTGTGATAGCAGGGTGATTGTTTAACCTGATATGGAAAATATTACATGCTTGATTGGTAATTAATTCGTTGCATCTTAAAATATGGAAAACTTGACATGTTCCATGTTTTTTGGACATCACTTTTACTACTAACATAAATGAAAGAGAAATCTGTTACAGTTGAAGAGTACAGGTGCACATGTTTGATGATGGATATATTCAGAAATAACTATATAAAATTATTTGATATCAATTCTGTATAGGATGAAGAGCTTCGAGTTGTGTACATTGTCAGTGGGTATAAAATTAAATCACACTTGTATTTTGCAGGGTATGAGAAAGCATTTAACCTGTTATTGTTGATTGTTGAAATCTCTGGTGCTCAAACTTGGCATAACAATCACTCAAGTCTTGAAATTCTACTGACCTTCTTGGCAAATGACTTCAAACAAGAGCAGGTGAGCATTCTGTACAGTTTCTGCTGCATACTACCTGAAGATACTCCTTGAGAAATTCATCTAGCTTCTTATCCTAAATAACATTTTTTCCCCTCGGGCAAATTTTGCCCGAAGGGTATTGTCGTCGTCAGCGTCGTCTGTCCGTCTGTCTGTCTGTCCATCTTTCTTGTGAACACGATATCTCAAGAAGAATTATAGCCAGGCATTGTGAATTGATACCACATATGTATTGGTTGAAGGGTCAGAAGCCTATTAAAAATGACTGACCTTGACCTATTTTATCAAGGTCAAATTATAGTATTTGCTATATTTTTCGAAGGATTGAACCTAAGGTCTCCAAATTCATATTATATATGCAACTCGTGATTGACTAGAAGTCTATCCCAGTTGACTGACCTTGACCTATTTTTTATAGGTCATATACTGTTTATTGTGATATAAGATGAAGAAATAAAGCTAGGCTTTCCAAATTAATACTATGTATACATCTGGCGAAGGTCCAGAGGTGTACTGAAGATGACTGACCTTGACCTATTTTATCAAGGTCAAATTATAGTATTTGCTATATTTTTTTAACGATTGAAGCTAGGGTCTCCAAATTCATATTACTTATGTAACTGGTGATTGGCTAGAAGCCTATCCCAGTTGACTGACCTTGACCTATTTTTTCAAGGTCATATACGGTTTATTATGGTCTAACATGAAGAAATATATCCAGGGTTTCCAAATTGATCCTATGTATACACCTGGTGAAGGACCAGAGATGTACTGAAGATGACTGACGTTGACCTATTTTATCAAGGTCAAATTTTAGTATTTGCTATATTTTTGGAAGGATTGAAGCTGGGGTCTCCAAATTCATATTACTCATGCAACTCGTGACTGACTAGAAGCCTATCCCAGTTGACTGACCTTGACCTATTTTTTATAGGTCATATACTGTTTATTATGGTCTAACATGAAGAATATATATAGCTAGGCTTTTCAAATTAATACCATGTGTACATCTGGTGATGCTCCAAAGGTATGCTGAAGATGGCTGACCATGACCTATTTTATCCAAGTCAGATTCTATTTAGTACAATATTCTATGAAAGATTATATCTACATTGTACAAATTTATATCACTTATGGCTGGACCTGAAGACTAATGAAGAATATCACTGACCTTGACCTATTTTTAAAAGGTCAAATTATATATGTTAAGTTTAAGATCTCCAAATTCATGTTCCCTATGTGATTAGAATTGACTTGAAATTTTTTGAAGATGACTGACCTTGATCTATATTTCCAAGATAAAATTACTTGATTGGATTATAAGCTTTTTAAAAGAGTATATTTAGAGCTAAGAATTCGGTCATGCTCTACCAGAACCTCCGGCCTTGGCAAAAGCTGAACTACAGTCAACCCTACTAGATCACATTTTTGTTATCTAGTTCTAAAAATACACTGATGATGTTATACAATGCATGATTGCTGGGTGTAGACAATAACTGATAGCCGAGGGGTATTGAAGCCCATGGGCTATTTTATATACATGTACAAATGAATGTATATGTATGACATCATAAGTGAACATCTCAAAATAAAAGTCTTAATACGGTTCATTGTAAAGTAGTTTCAGTATAGCATGGACACTTAGCTGTTCTGAAGTCTCACTTGCGACTTATGGTGTGACCAATATTCTGTCCCCCAACTTCAGCGTTATAATGAGGGACAAGTGTAGTAACCTTCATAATACACTTTTTCAAATTTGTGGAAAACTACTTTGGAGATGGAGTCACAACTTAAACTTCAAAATTATATTGATAATATGTACCTCAGCCATTGTCAGTGTCATTAAATTAACCAGTCAGCATATCTGAAACTGATAATTATCTAATACACTGTCAGTTTAAGTTAACAAGATTGCAGAATGGTAAAGTTCAAAATCACAAAGCTACAACACTGTAAAAGTCAGTACTGGTATGTGTATATGTTTGAATTTCTGCTTTATTAAACTTTCAGACAGGAAGGAAGTTTGATGTATGTTCTAAACTTACTTCAATCGCAAGCAGCTTGCCACAAGTAAGTACGCTCAGCATTTGTAAGGATGAAGTAAAGCAATGGGATGTTAGCCTTTACTTTCTTGATGAGACTGGTCCACAATTTTACAGATCCTCAAAATTAACATTGTGATCTCCAAATTATTGTAAATAAGCTTGACAAGAAAGTTGTGTTCATATTATTGAGCCCGTAGCCTAGCTGTGGAAGATTGGTATAGTTGCCACAATGATTGTCCATCTATTTATTAAACTGTCTGTCTGTCTTTATGTTTCAGGACAGGTTTTAGTCAATGTTAAAGTCTCTGTCCATAGATTTTTCTGTACACAGTGTTTGGTCTCTTTACAGACCTATTCTATCTCCTAAGTAAGCTTCGTCTTACCTTAATGTATTTCAGGGAGCTTATATCGGGCTGCACTATTAACTGGGAGCATGTCCCCTCTCTCCCAACACACACTCCGTTTTCCTCTAAGCCTTTCCTCATCTGAGTTATTTTGAAATTTTACATCTTAACCCTAACAGAATACACAAGTCTACTGCAGGTCTATTGGAAGCCATCCTTTCAGACAATGCATGTCAACCAAAGTGTTGCCACTGAAAGGCAGATTATGCAGTGGAATTAAACTGATGATTACACTCATTGTTGTGGCATTGTAAAGAACTTGATCCACAGGTGGAGCCACATGTTTATGTTTATAAAAAAAAAATTTAAATATTTTTTAATTTATCTGATTACAGATGATATCAACACCATGGCTGCCTGATATTGTCTCAACAGTGGGTCAAATTTTGCAGTCCAGAATTGGTAAGGATTCAACTTGTGTGATGATCCATTTTCACTGTTCACTAACTATGAGAAAAGAAATGTTGAAACTATATTTTGGTCTTTCAATATTCAAATACAGTAAATACAATAATTCAATAACCCTATTAACATTCAATCACCCCCAGATTTTGATCAGTCGATCTAATAAATGTGATCACCTCTAATATTTTTAGGTGAGATAAAGCACTTCCTGTGATTTAATAAGTAATTTAACCATGACCTTCGACAGCGAGATGCAGACTCCCATTTTAGGGGGAAAAACATACCTATTTTCTTTCCTCCGTAATCGATTAGTGACAAATAACTTGACTGCTCCGAGACAACATAACATGCTCGTTATCGTTCCAGGACAACATGTGCTTGCTTTCGGAGCCCAGTGACTAATTAGGGATAGGTAGACTAGGCGACTGTTCAGGGGTACCACCCACTTGCTGTTACAGGCCTCGAAATTTGGCGCGAACGAAACGATCGTTCGCGTGTCGGTTACGCAAATCCGAAATGGCCAGAACGAAAAATCGGCTACGTGAATGCACTTCTTGAACATATGTTCTGGTAACAAAAGTCCCAACCTCTTCTCTGTCTGTCCACTGTGCAAACTTTAACCACATGACATGTGTCTTTCAGCATGTTTTAAAAGCGAAACCAAGTCGCAAACAGTCCCCCGTCTGCATCGAATTTGTAGACTACCACGTGGCAGGCGTGTGTCTGAGTCTGTCAGCTTGCACAGAGTGTTTTGTCTATCCTCGGTTCAGGGCAGGCGTAATAAACCAATAGCGGCCAGGAAACAGCATTATCAAACTTCAACGAGTTGGAATGTAAGGGTTACCCGCAAGCCTCCTCGCTCCGAGGTTGTTGCTCCGTGGAAAGCTCTGCACGGAGCTAGCAGCAGAGGTGGCATGCGGAGCTCCTCGCGGAGGAATTATCTCAAGAGCGCGAAGCTTGCGGTTAACACTCATCAGTTCCGCCATCTCTAAATTTGCAGGCGGCGTGTTCAACTTCTCAGACTTTTCGATCGGGATTTTAATGGAATCAGAAGGAAATGGTGAATGAATTATACAGCCAGAGTCACAATAGCCAATCATGGATGGTGGAAGCGATTTACGTGTGCAATCCCATTCCCGTATGTTAACTCATTTGTCTGTTCAGTCTCTGACCACGTGCTGTCCACAGGCTTATATTACTCCCGAGTCGAGTTGTACGGTATTGGTTGACGGCGCACTGTTATAATTACGTAACCGTTTTGCGAAACCAATTGGTTACGTAAAAATTCACATCGTAACCGAACAATAGGTTACGTAAGACAAAATTACCGTAACCGATTTTTCGGTTACGTCAATGAACCAATTTTCGAGGCCTGTGTTAGGAAACATCGTGACCTGCTTTTACCCCTGAACACCAGCAACATAGTTCACATTAGAGAAGGAGAGGAGCCACGGAGAGTCTGCTCCCCATATCCAAATATTTTATTATTGTATATATTTTTGTGCATTTGTCATCTGGATAAATGTCGTTGAGTAAAATTCCATTGTTGGTTGTCCCTGCGTAAATTGTTATTGATTTATTATGATATTATGTTTCTATACATTAATATGAGAATAAATATTAATGATTTGACCAATTGTCAAACTGAATAATAAATAAATAGTTCTACTTGTTTTAAATTTCATCTCTTAGTGTTTTCACTAACACAAGGTATTTATTGCTCAAATCTTCACCTGCTATTGCTATGGCCTTATCTCCCTTTGGAGAATCCTTTGCAGAATAATTAAAACGGAAGTTGTCTCCCCTTAGGGAGCTCAGCTAGGTTACTTAAGCGCCTGCTCTCTCCTGATACTCTCTCTTTCTCACTGCATGCTGCTCGCGAGTGGTTGTGTCAAGGAGGTTCCTTATAGTGTGCTAGTTTAGTTTGACCTATGGTTGTATTTTTCTAAGGTAGTATTCTTGCAGTTTACGTAGACATTATGTCTGATCTATCTGCCCCTGTAAATTCTAAATCTTGCCGTTCTTGTCGGCAGTTTTGGTCTATTTTGGATGCTCACACTGTCAGTTTCTCATGCAAAGGTCACCTTTGTTACCGCCAGTCCACGTGTATGGAGTGTCTAAATTGGGATGATACCGCCTGGAAGAATTATACCCAGGCTAGACGAGCGTATTTATTACGGGCTACGGAAGACCCTGGTTTATCTGCAGACGAGAGACATCAAAATGAAATTGCTCTTGTTGGAGATTTCAAATTTAACGAAGATCTTTCTAGCTCTCGTTTGGATTTATCTCATAGACTCAGTCCAGCCATGTCAGTGTCGGCCTCTATTAGAATCCCCCCCAGTGGGACTGTTGTACAGGAAGATAGGGATAAATTTCCAGACATTTTAGATCCAGTTGGTAAAGACTCGTCTGGCGTGTCTGTGCACAAACCTGTTTCTTTGTTTGAGACTACAAAGGATTCTGTCCCCAAGCCGGGCCTTCTCGACCAGTCTTTTGTTATCGACGAACAAAAGATTTCAGCTTCTTGGCATGTCACTTCACCTCATTTTTTGTCGGACGGCCTGTCTCAATCCAGATCTATCAAAAAGAAAAAACTTCATCGCATATCGACCTCGCCTCTGCGTTTTTAAATCTCGACCTTCTTCTGCTGTTTTAACTAAATCAGCCTTTCGGACTATGGCTGGTCGTTCGGACTCTACTTCGATTTTTCAAATTTCGGATTTACAGCCTTCGGTTTCTACGTTTGTTGACCCTTCACAACATCGTTCCCGTTCTTCTAAACGACGTTCTTGTACATCGCAACGCCGTTCTCATTCTCGTTCGCCTGTACGTCTTTTTGTTACTCCACCTCGACGTTCCATTACGCCGTCTCGTCGTTCTCATACACCTGTATCTCGTTCTCGTTCTCCTGTTCGTCGGTTTCGTACACCTCAACTTCCTAGTACTTCTTTACAGCTTTCCCGTTCTCCGGTACGCCGTTCTCGTACTCCCCCTTACTGTCCAGAAGTGTCACACTTCATGTGAAGTGTACCTAGAAGTGCCTCTGAAGAGTACACTTGAAAGGCACTTCAACGACAGAGAAAAATATTGGCACACTTCAAAGGTACTTCATTAGAAAAAGGCAGTAGTCAAGGGACTCCTCAAAGACACTTCATGGACTTTGTCAATTTCATAACAAAAAATGAGGGACTTCAGAGACACTTCTGAGACTTTCTTTTTGTTCGGCATAATCCAAGGTACTCCTCAATGACACTTCTTGGACTGTGTCAGTTCTTCAGCAAAACTTAGGGGAGTTCAGAGACACTTCTGAGACTTTGTTTTTGTTCTGCATAATCTAAGGTACTCCTCAAAGACACTTCTTGGACTTTGTCAGTTATATAGCATAACTTGGGGGACTTCCCCTTGCAAAAAATATCTTCTAGCATCCTATAAGATTTTGAAAAATGCTAAAGATTCTAAAAAATCATATGAGCTTCTAAAATATGAGAGTCTGAAAAATCCTATAAGATTCTGAAAAAATCCTATTAGATTCTGAAAAATCCTATAAGATTCAATCCAATAGGATTTCTAGATTATTGGAATTTTCTCACAAACTGTTACAGTAACATAACATTATAAATTAGAACTACATGTTTACAAGTTTCAGTTATATTTATTTGCTCTGGAAATATCCCAGCTTAAAGTTGGCTGATTTGATTTCACTCAGTGACATCAAATCTCATTTCAATGAAACCACCAAACATCAGATTTGTACTTCACATTTCAAAATAGCTACAACTGTGTAAAATATTCACATGTGGTTACTGACATATTACTCAGAACTGTGAACATATTTTTTGATATTTTAAAGTGATCAGTACTATGAGTTTCTATTTGAATAGAATAAACACATTAATAACACCAGTCTCTCACATATTAGATAAGAAATCTTCAGATTTTATAGTCATTCCAAATCCATGATTTTATAGTAAAATTGGACAAAATGGGAAAATATTTTTAGAAGAATCAGTTCTAACATAATGTCAGCAACAAAAAAATACCCATTAAAGAATACTTTATATTATCCTCTTCATCATTATCACTAAGTATAATATATATAATTTCTGTTTCTAATAGTCTTTATCTTCTGAACTGTCTTTGCCAAAATGTGTGGGGTTATCTGCCCTTGAAAATTTAATTGAACAATGGGGGCGCCACCAGACGATAACAATCAAAATGGCTGACCTCTCCAACTGCAGAAATCAGAAGGATTTGTTCCTGTTAAAGCTAGAACTATGGAGGTTTGAAGAACTGTATTGCAGATGGTGATGATAGCAGCTAGTGATATGGTAAGTAACTTATAAATATAACTAAAAATTTTCTGTTATTCATAACTTAATAAGCAAAGAACTGAGCTGAACAGTGATGTAGACCTGGGAGTGTCAGCTATTTATTTTATCAATAAGTTTCCCTTGACATATTAAAAAATTGATATTGGCCTCAATAAATATTTTGCTATATGGACTGCAGGTTATTATAATGTACTCCACCTTATAATTGCAGTCAAATTTAATGGGTCATGTAACATGGCGAAATATCCATATCTCTGTCCCAATATCACTTTCAGATCTATCCAGGTTGATCAAGGCAGTGTGGATTAAATGCCATTGTTATGATTGTGTGAATTGTCAGCTTGGAAACACCATGCAGGCTTGGGGACCTCATATGAAGATTGGCATGCACCCCTGGAGGAAATCCCCTGAGGGTGAGATATTTTTATCACAAAACTGTTCACTTCATGTCAAAACAGGTGGATTTAACTGGTTGGGGGGATGGTAGCTCTAAATAGATCTCGTTGTTTTGATTTTTTATTGATTCATAAATTGTATTGATTTTTTCCTTGCAGAATGTAGAATATTCCCATACCAGATTTTTGACAAAATGGTAAAGAAATAAGTTTTAGAATATATTGATAATAAAATGTTAGCATTACCTGTTTTAGCTGTAATCAGAAAAAAGTATAATCAATTATTAATTTTCATCATTATAACAGGCTATATTTTCCTTGTCTATTGATTGCACTGTTCATATACCAAAGCTAAGGATCTTCACACTTCAATTCCCTGAATTGTACATTTTTACCCACATCTTGAGAAATGAGAACATTTCATTTCATACATTTATTTCATTTAAAAAATTTAAGAATACAATTTGTAGTTAATAAGCATTTATTTGTTATTTAAAGCCTTGCATGAAGATTTAGTTGAACCAGGAATTAACAGAGACAAATTATCAAAATCCACATGATTGTTTCTAATGGCTTCTTTGTCAATACTTTCATAATTCCAGAATACAGCTGCAACAAGGAACTCGGCTCACTTCAAGCAGCCACTCGACTGATGGGAAATTTAATGAGCACACCTAGGTATGGTTGATTTCTTCACACAAACTGTTTATCTCCATTGTTGTATATCATGGAGTACTAAAGAAAGGATAATAGACATCTTCATCAATCTTTTGTAAATCGTAGGGATGTGTTCCATTCTTTACCCTTTATGGTAGTCAACCTATTCAATCATCCTGAGTGTATTAAAAAAAAAAATGGATTGCATGTCATATGGAACTATATATACAACTGATCAGGTTTTAATTATATGCATGTATTTATCGCCACAGGCCAAGAAGTTCACAATTCAGACTGGTGGGTTTCAGCGTTGGGTTACGTCCGAGTGGACCTCAGGGCAACTGAAGTAAACTATCCTTCGAAAGATCTGCTACTTAAAGTTCAAGTTGGAAAAGAACACGGTCACCCTTGAATAATAATACTGCAATAAATTCTCATACTAAAGACTGCATGTAAATACATACATATATAGTACTGTGCTGTATTTTGTCTCAAGGATTTGTGCTAGCGGTTTATTGTAAATATTTTATGATGTACTGTTCTGTCTCACTCTGTATTTTCTCTGAATAAAACTTTCTGTGCTCAAATATATATTTGTGTATTCTTTTCTGGGAAAGTAAATATCTCGTGGCTTTACATACCTTTTCATCACACGGATTTGCTATGATACTAATAAGGTACTTCAAGAGCACTTCAGAAGTGCATACATGTATGAAAGGTATCCTTCTGTAGAAGAGTGGATGAAGTGACTTGCCATATAAGGACATTGAAGTGCCTCAAATATTCTAATTAGGTACTTCAAGAGCACTTCAGAAGTGCCTATGAAGGTTACCCTTCTGTGGAAGTGTCTATGAAGTGCCTTTGCAGTACCTAATTAAAATATTTGAGGCACACTTCTAAGTGACTTCATTGTGACTTCATTGTGACTTCAATGCCCTTATATGGCATTCCTACAAAACAATACCCACACTGCAAGCACACTTCTGACTCTGAGTCTTGCACTTCAAGGTTGAAATATGGCCACACTTCAAAGTTACTTCAAAGTTACTTCAAAGACACTTCTGGACAGTAAGGGCCTGTTCGGCATTCCCGTACGCCTCCATGCCGATTGCCACGTCGTTCTTCCTCACCTCCCCGTCGGGGTCGTCAAGTTCGTCAGTCGCAGACTCCATTTCTTGATCAATCTTTTGATCGTTTATTGTCTACCTCCCGTCATTTGTTCTCCAAAACCTGTTTCGACCTCGTCATCCTCTAGTCGGGATTCCTCGTCTTCTTCGAATAGTTTGGAAGATTCGTCATCGATGTCATTTACATACAAGATGGCGGCTCTTTTGGCTCTCGTTCCGGAGATGCCCGTTCCTACTACTGCTGTCTCTTCATCCTCTCGGGTTAAATGTCCGACATCGGCTTCTTCCGCATTCACGTCTGGTTCTACTAAGACGCCTCTTACGTGTGCGCCGGCTTGGGAGTCAGTTGGAGGATGACAACAAGTTTAAGAGCCCTCGTTTTCATTTTGCCAACTTCATGATAACGTTCTTCCCGACAAACCTCCCAAACGTGATCGTGATTTGAGCCAGGTTTCGAAATCTTCTAAAACAACTTCTCTTGGGGTTCCTGCCAAAGTTGTCGATAATCTTATGGAGATGTTGCTGGCAATTCAACGTATTACATCCTTCACCGATTGGTTTTTGTTGGCTACATCTCGGCTTACTTTAGATCCTGCCTTACTTCAGCGTGATGGTTCGGCTCTTTTCTCTCCTGGTCGTCTTTCCTATTTACAAGCTTTTATTGCCACGCTCAATATATCTAACCGTCATGTCATTGAGGCTGGTGCTTTTCCTATGTTTCGCTTCTTCAAGCTCAGCGTAAAGCATTGCTTCAGTATGTCAAGCCTGACGTTCCATACTTTGTTAAAGACCAACTGTTACAACAGCCGTTATCCTCTAAGTTTGTCTTCAACAACGCAATTGAGTCATGCCTATAGTATTCGTGAGGAGAGGACTTCTAGATTGATTTCTGCTGTGGCTCGGCGTCCAGCCTTTTCCGTTGACGGGAAGCCTAACCGGAATCGTGTATCCAAGCCTACCCAGCGTGAGGGTTTTTCACCTGATAATTTTCGTGGCTTCGACAAGCCTCCACAAGCCCGTGGCTGTTGTTCCACCCATGGGAAATTCTCCAGAGGAAGAGGTGCTTCCAACAAGTGACTATCCGTATTCCATCTCCCTTCCTCATTTCAGAGATTTTCATCTGCTTGCCTTCCGCCTTTTCAATCATCAGGTCGTTGGCTGCCGTTCACAACATTTCTGGGAGAATTGGCAGCTCATAACAGACGACTGGATTATCAAGACAGTGAAGAATGGATTCCTGTTCAACTTTCAGTCCCAGCCCAGACTCATCTCTCGGCCTCGTCCTTCGCTACTGCCAGTTCCCGCAGGACACGTTCAGACGCTTCTTTCCTCTGTCACCACGCTCTTCGCCAAAGGTGCCGTCAGAGAGCTACCGCATGCCGGAGACAGCGTCGGTTTCTACAGTCATGTCTTCCTTGTCCCGAAGAAAGATTCCAACCAAATGCGTATGATCATCGATCTCAAGCGGCTCAACAAGTTTCATCTGGCTCCGCCGCCTCATTTCAAGATGACATCAGTCTCATCGATCCGGGCCCGCTTACATTACCGGGATTGGTTGGCCTCCATCGATTTGCAAGACGCATATGGGCAATTCCGTGTAAACATGGACATGATCAGTAAAAAATAAACTTAATGGTATGCTACTAATTCTTTTCCTATAACATAGTTTATATTCCTAAGTTCGTGGAAATAATATTTTATGTGGGTTTTAATCCAATAATAGACTTCTACTTTTTGATGAAATGTCGTGCAAAATAGCATAAAATTCTCTGTTCATCATAGGGTAGATTTGTCATCTTGGCTACTCTTACTTTATTGAATAAATCTTTATCTATTGTCTACAATACATTGGCCTAATCATGTACTTTAACCAGAAAATGCAGGTAGCTGAAATTCCATTTAGTTTATGTAGCATAGACAGTTCTATGCTATCATGTTATATGATGTAACCTGAGTCACGAAAAATGATTTGTTTCTAAACTGATAAAAATCCCAGAGCAGCATTAGAGAAATATTTCATAATTTCTTTGTCTTAATTACTTATGCCTCAGTCATTTCTGATAAAGCTGCTCATATATATTGAATAGAAAAAAAATGCTGGTACTTTGAAAATTGTAACCTGAGTCACGTGTAACCTGAGTCATGTTTGATGGGCATCTCATTACACATAATGCAAAGAAAATAACTGCAACTTTACAGCTGTAAAAACTACTATACATATGCATTGATGACATACATATTTGAGACCAAAATTTTGATCAGTTATATTGTGATTCTTTCCACCCTCAAGTATGACTATACACATTTGTGCATAATATCCTAATTTGGGATTTTGCTCTATGTAGTTCCACTGCACCTTGATATTAAGAGTTGGATTGCTGAACTCTTCTCTGTCATTCATGTACATTTGTCCTCGAAACAAGATATAAACTACACCAATCATTCCTATTGATAATGAAGACCGTAGATTCAATATACAATGTAGGCAAATCATTTCCAGAACTGGCATTAGTTTGTGTGATATTTGCTTTTGGATTCTTTTGGGTGCAAACGTGCTTGCATTTATGCCAGTTCTTCTAGAGTGTATGTGTGTATCGAACTGCACATACATCACGTTGAATTGTTTCTTTTGAATTGGTCTTACTGATTGAGTCCTATCATAGACGTACATCTAAAATACTACACATATCATGTGTTCCACAAACTGGACCATGATACTGCAGTGATGGAGAGGTAATAATGAACTTAACATGATAAAAATCTGTGTATTCTAACCAAGCATATTTAGAATTATCATGCAGCATCATTCATATATTAATAGTGTTGCATATTCTGTATTGAATACAGTTTTGTGTCAACGATTAGATTCTGACAAACTGTAACCTGAGTCACGGTAACCTGAGTCACGCAATCTTTTTTTTATTATCTCCCTGTTGCTATTATATATCAAGTTCAATATTGCACGTATATTTTACTATAGATGTACTTTGTTTAATCAATATTTGATGAATTCTCTCACATAATTAATTCAAAGTGAAATCTCATTTGAACTATAGTGGTGTGGGGGTCATTTCGTTTTCTTGTAACTAAACCTGATATAAAGCAACTTCTTCTATCCAAATACATTTAGAATTATCATATAGCTTTGTTCCAGTATTACTAGTGTTGCATGTTCTGTTTTGAGTAAAGTTTTTCATCAATGTTTAGCCCCGGACAAACTGTAACCTGAGTCACAGTAACCTGAGTCACGCGATCTTCTTTAATTATCTCCCTGTTACTATTATATATCAGGTTCAATATTGCACAAATATTTAGCTACCGATGTACTTTGTTTAATGAAAGTTTGATGAATTCTCTCACACAATTAATTTGAAGAGAAATCTTGTTTGAACAATAGTGGTCTGGGGGTCATGTCTTTTTTTCGTAACCTGAGTCACGCTCTTGTTTTTGTACATAAAAGTTACAATTTGAACGTAGACAATCAACTGGTTGTGTAATTGGTTAGGTCTCACCCTGAAGTAAATAACTGCTGAATGTGGGTTATCACATGTCATTTATATTAAAATCTGAGCAAATTGAATTTGCTCTTGGGGCTCTGAATGTAACCTGAGTCACGCTGGAATTGCCCATATCTCCATATACCTATTCATCCTCGTCATCGGCGGTTCTGTCATTTCACCATCAACGATCGTCGGTTCGAGTGGCAATTACAAGCGTCTAGTCCGTCATAATCCAGCCGTCGTCCATTAGAGAATATCCGCGTCCATAATCCAAAGACCTATTCCATTTTCCATTATAACAGTATTAGCACCAAATTCAAAAAGACAATCATAGTATACAAAAACATAGGCTTGTTTCCTGCAAGAGAGAAGCGGTCAACAGTTTTCAATGATGCCAGCAAGACATCATGATGTTCCAAAAATATCAAATCCGTATCGCTGATCAGTATTCTTAATCCATAATATTCGTTGTAAAGTTATCATCTAAAGAATGATGTATCTCAGTCACGCTTTGATTGTGACTGTTCATATGAGTACCATGAGGTTCTTGAAGTACATGGGTTCATACGTTCGGAGTCAACATTGCCCCATGGCTTTTCACCCGTATCACTTCTTCAGTCATGGCGTTTCTCCATCTACGGGGCATTCACATCGAGGTTTACATAGACGACATCCTCTTGTGGGCTGCGGACAAGTCCCTTCTCAATGCTCAGGTCCTGTTCACTCTGCTCGTTCTACGTTATCTCGGGTTCATACCTCACCCTCTGAAGTCAGAGTTGGTTCCAGCGCAACTTCGTCGTTACATCAGGGCAGTGTTCAATACTCGCCAACAACGGGTGCGCCTCCCAGAGGACCGGTGGACCAAGATTCAGGCGTTGATACTAAGGTTTTTGTCATCAACTTATCAAACTCGTCAGCAGTGGCAAAGCCTTCTGGGTTTACTCACATCCACGCAGGACGTTACTCTGTCTCCTTATCTCTGACGTCACCCCTCAATCCCTTAGTTCCAATATTGACGTCTCTACATCCACATCTGATTTGGTGGCAGTCCCGCCACAATGTCATGTGGGGAGTTCCCTTCCGATTTCCATCTCTGGATCACCATCTCTACACCGATGCTTCTGAGACCGGTTGGGGAGCCCATCTGGACGGACTGGAGGTGTCCGGCAGATGGTCGAGGTTGGATGCCAGACTTCACATCAACCTTCTGGAGATGAAGGCAGTCATCCTAGCAGTTCAGCATTGGAGTTGGCGTCTCGTGAATTCGTCCCTTCTCATATCTACGGATGACTCTACTGTCATTGCTCACATCAACAAGATGGGTACCACCCGATCTTTCTCAACGTTTCATCTGGTGTGGGATCTTTACGACTGGGCTCTCATTCATCACTGTCATCTCAATGCTCGCCATGTCCCGGGTCGGCTCAATGTCTTAGCGGGCCGCCTTTCTCGTCCCGACACTGTGCTTCAGACCGAATGGCAACTTCATCCGGAGGTCTTCCGCCAGATCTGCAGCAACTGGGAGACCCCCTTGATCGACCTGTTTGCGATGAGGAACTATGCACAGCTCACCGTCTTCGTCAGTCCGATTCTGGACCCTCAAGCTTTCGCCATCGACGCCCTTTCAATCAACTGGGACAACTTCCTGGCTTATGCCTACCCGCCCATGGCCCTGATTCAGGAAGTTCTTCAAAAGATTTCGCAGCACGACTGCGTCATTCTGCTCGTGGTTCCGTGGTGGCCTCGTCGTCAGTGGTTTCCGGTACTGGTTCCACTTCTCACCGCTCCGCCACGTCGTCTTCCAGTTTGGCTCAGCCTGTTGCGCCAACCTCAAGGGATAATCCATTTCAACCCGCGGTGGCTCAACTTACACGTCTGCAGACTATCCAGAGTGCACTTACAGTCCAAGGATTTTCAGCAGAAGTTGCACAGAAGATGGTTTCAGCCAATCGATCTTCCACATCGCAGCTCTATCAATCGAAATGCGGTGATTCCGATCCCGACTCTGCCTCTCTTTCCTTGGTAGCTGACTTCCTCCTTCACCTACATCGAGATAAGAAGTTTCAAATCAGCACCATTGAGGGGTACCGGTCTGCTTTGGCTAGGGTTTTACGTCTTTCTACCGGCATTGACATTAGTCTGAACGACAATATCTCTGCTCTCCTACGTGCTTTCGCTTTACAGTCTCGCCGTACTCGCCAGCTGTTACCGAAGCGGGATATTGGTGTGGTTCTTAGTGCCCTTCTTTGTCCGCCCTTCGAACCTTTACAGTCCGCCTCTATTAAAGCTGTTTCCTACAAGACTGCTTCCCTGGCGGCTTTCGCTTTGGCGTCTAGAGTTTCTGAGCTTCACACTCTGGAAAGGCCGTCATTGACCTGGACGACAAATTGGTCCCGCATTTCCTTTCGTCCCGTTCCTGAGCTCATCGCCAAGAATGAGGCTGTGCGCCAAGGTCCTTGTGCTCAACGTTTGTACTCCATCCCTGCTTTATCAGACTTTGTTCGTGACCTTGAGGACGACATCCTGTTATGCCCTGTACGAGCCATACGTCACTATCTCACTCGTACCGACCCTGGTCGGGGTTCTCATCGTCTTGTTATTCCTGTCTCTTCAGCCAACGGCAGTGCATGACATCACCAAGAATACTATTGCTTCTTGGTTGAAGAAGACCATTAAGTGGACATATCAACTTGCCATTGACACTCCTCCACTTCTGGCCTCTGCTTCTTCCCATGAAATTCGTGCCATCGCTACATCATGGCCTTTATGGAAGAACCTATTCCTTCATAACATTGTCCAGTCCTGTGCATGGAGTGCCAATTCAACTTTTACCGATTTCTATCTAAGAGATATGTCAGTACAATCAGATAGAGTGACCACGCTTGGGCCGCTGGTGGCTGCCCAGCACGTGGTCCAGTAACTTCCAAAAAAAAGAGGGGGGGTATTTTCGTTCAGCGCAGCAAGTCAGTGAGTGAGCCATTGACAACCAGGAGGTGGTGCCATCTATGTTGACTTCAGAAAGGCGTTTGACTTAGTAGATCATGACATTCTACTAAACAAGCTAAAATGCTATCGACTAAACCAGACTGCACATGATTGGATAACATCATATCTGTCCATTAGGCAACAGACTGTTACTGTACAAAGTCAAAGCTCGGCCTCCAATCAAATACTGGCAGGTGTACCACAGGGATCAATACTGGGCCCTTTACTGTTTATTATATATGTCAATGATCTTCTTCTTGAAAATGATGCTTCACCCATGACCACCTCTGCCATAGAATTATTTGCCGATGATGCTACAGTTACAAACTCTGGACAATCTGTTGAAGTTGTAGAAACTGTCCTCAATCATGACATAAATTGGCTAAACCAATGGTGCATAGAAAACAGACTCGTAGTTAATTTTGATAAAACACTGGCTATGCTTATTGCTTGTCCCCAAAAACTCTGTCGCATCAAAAAGAATAATTTGGAAATATTGCTGGATGGCAGTCCAATTCAGAATGTAGAAAATGTAAAACTACTTGGAGTTCACATAGATAACACATTGACATGGAGAACGCATATCGAGGAATTAGCGAAGAAACTCTCGAGTCACTTATTGGACTGTTATACAGGAATAGACACCTATTGTCAACAAAGGCCAAATGTTTATTCTACACTGCATATATTCAGCCTCATATTGACTATTGTCTTACAATCTGGGGAAATGCCTCCAATTGCTATCTTGAAAGAATTCACAGACTCCAAAAAAGAACCGCCCGAATCATCTTACATGCTGACCCTGTCACACCATCAAAGCCACTGTTTAAACAATTGAACTGGATGACTATATATGAAAGATTATTTGTTCAAAAAGCAATTCTCACTTACAAAAGCCTAAATTCTGAAATTAACACTACACCAAATCTATTCCAGAGAACAGCTGATGCTACAAGTCGAACTACAAGGTCAACGTGTGCTGGTCACTTGTACATTCCAAAAGGCAGGACAGAGTATTTCAAAAGAAGTTTGAGTTACTCTGGTGCCACACTATGGAATAGCCTGCCTCAAAACGTGCGCAGTGCTGAGTCTGTGAATTCATTCAAGAAACTTGTAAATAATTTTGTAAATAATAACAGAGATTGATTATTTGTATGTTACATGTATATTATCATCATCAATTGTGCTTTATAGATACAATATATTTGAACATCTTTCTTTTGTTATGAGGGCCTCAAGGGAGAACAGTCTCTGACTGATTGTGTAACCCTCGTTAAATAAAGCATTTATTATTATTATTATTGCTGCATCATCACAGCTAATCAGCCATTTCACATGTCCACCATATTACATGACCACCTCATAGTTCAGCCAGTTGCCAACTCACAAGACATCTTTCAAGGCCTGAAACAATGGTGAGTATTGGTTTTTAGGTATATTTTGTGTCAGTTTCAGGTTTAAAGTACAGAGAGTTGGTGCATGAGGGCAATTATGGCCAACTTACAAGATCATCTCAAGAGATTCAGCTGCTGTCAACTCACAAGACATCTTACAAGACCTGACACATTTGTGAGTATTACTTTCAGGTTTACTAGTGTCAGCAAAAAGGGACTAAAGTACAGAGAGTTGACGTAAGACAGCTTGTGGACTTAAAAGAGTGGTATAAGATGGGCACCTTGTATACGATGTTGCTGGGATGTACAGGACCGCTTCTATTCGTTATACACTGCTTACCACTTGAATACTCACAGCGCCACCGGTCCGAGTTCTTTCGTGAGGGTAAAATTGTGCACCACATCCACGATCACGGTTTGCATGGACGAGTAATTAGTGGCCACATTCAACAATCTATTATGATTACTCCATGATTACCCACAGCGTCACCGACCAGGGTCCCTCTTGTCGAGTACTAGTGTGCCATGTGCGTGATCATCTCAGCGGTTACTCTGCCTGCTATAGGAACTACAACAAGGCCGAGGTTCCCACCTCCTTATGTTGGTAGTGAGCCATAGCAATAGCAGGTGAAAATTTGAGCAATAAATATTAAACATTTATAAACAATGTTAGTATTTATTATCAAATCAAACCTGCTTTTGCTTTGATTACCCTCCCATCCTACCCCTCACTCCACGGCCCACAACACACATTTCGGGCTATAGGAGTAAGAAAGAGGGAGTATCATGAGAGAGCAGGCGCTTAAGTAACCTAGCTGAGCTCCCTAAGGGGAGACAACTTTCGTTTTAATTATTCTGCAAAGGATTCTCCAAAGGGAGATAAGGCCATAGCAATAGCAGGTTTGATTTGATAATAAATACTAACATTGTTTATAAATGTTTAATCTTTGTATGGTACAGGTCCTACACAAAGAGAGCCTACTCTACACCTGTGTTCAGCCTTGGTTAACAGTTTAGGTGTGTCCTGTTTTCACCCTCCCCATACAGAGAACTCTAAAACATTCCTCCTCCTCATTCATCTGGTCGCTGTAGAAGTCAGAATGATCGTGGAACAGGAAGAGTATGATCAGGTCTGGTAAATTTCTCGATGTTTAATAGATTACCAATCTAGAGCTATACCCATATATCTGTGTCTTGTTGTGACGGCAATTGGTGCAGCTGTTCTTATCCTGGAGCATGCTCATATATTCTGATATATGGTGACCCATAGGGTCAAATTCACGGTGTTTTCTATGAGCCTTCTTTAATAGCTCAGATGGTTAGAGTACCTCCTATTTTGGACTGATTGTAGGTTCAGCTCCAGTCCATGACTAATTTATTCTCTTTCTCAAAATTGTATTCTGTACATATATGTACCAATATTTATTATGCTATATATATTCACTATATGTATTTTTAGGTTTCGGTCAAAGCTAGCCTGTTGTCTTCCTGTTATGCCATGCTAGAGCACACGATAGGCTACATGACCGAGGGACCTTCCATGAATCTAGATGCCAAACAAGTTGGACAGTTGCATTCTGCTTTAGTTGGTGTTTTCAATGGTGTACTGTTCTTCCTGTCCAATGTGGCTGAAAACTACCCTGATAAGGTCAGATTTATTTTTTGCTTTCAAAAATCCAGCTCTAAGACTATGCAAATGTAAGCAGCTATCAGAGTCAGAAGCTGTATCTATTGATGAATCCACCACCATGACTACTGGAAATATGTATCCAATATTTAGTATTTTTTTTTTCTACAAAACCATGGAAGATTCAATAGAACATGAACTGAAAATACATATGAAGAAATTGAAGTTTTCATTCTTGATGTTAAATCGAAAGATGAACTTCTAATTTATGTGATGTTTCCATTATATCATTATGATTTTGACAGATGTTAGATTTGGTTGTGATTGGGTCTGTACGTGTCTTAGGATCTTGGTTGGCAGAGGAGACGTCAGCATTAAGGGAGGAGGTCTACCAAATTCTACCATTTCTCCTTCAAGTAAGGTCAGTATGGCAGGATTATTGTCATTTGGCATCATTGGTAGTTTAATCAATCTATTAAATTTAGTGAATTTGAACTATAAACCTACCGTAACACATTTTGTTTTGTGAGAAATATTTGATTGAAGTTTCACTGGTGTATTTTGATGTAGAAGAAAGATACTGAATAGAATGTTAACTCTCAAAGACTATTTGCACATCTCCGACATATGGGTATTATGAAGATAAGTTTACTTGTCTCCTGGGCAGACTTCATAATACCAGAAGCAAATGAACTAGAAGTGTTTAACATTAGATTAGGCTAGCTAAACAGCAATGGCTCTCCTCAAACAGCCTACATCAGTAGACTCTGTCACTGGCACTGCTCAAACAGCCTACATCAGTAGACTCTGTCACTGGCACTGCTCAAACAGCCTACACCAGTAGACTCTGTCACTGGCACTGCTCAACCAGCCTACACCAGTAGACTTTGTCATTGGCACTGCTCAAACAGCCTGCACCAGTAGACTCTGTCACTGGCACTGCTCAAACAGCCTACACCAGTAATCTCTGTCACTGGCACTGCTCAAACAGCCTACACCAGTAGACTCTGTCACTGGCACTGCTCAAACAGCCTACACCAGTAGACTCTGTCACTGGCACTGCTCAAACAGCCTACACCAGTAGACTCTGTCACTGGCACTGCTCAAACAGCCTACACCAGTAGACTCTGTCACTGGCACTGCTCAAACAGCCTACACCAGTAATCTCTGTCACTGGCACTGCTCAAACAGCCTACACCAGTAGACAGTCTTACACATACAAGACGAAATGCAAAGCAGCCATGCGGAGGATCATTGGTGTGACTACTCCAGTACCTTTCATAGGCTGAGTATTCAGATTCCACCATCATCTCATCTCCTGTCATGCAACACTTGATTTGTTGTTTTGAATCTGCATGAACACGACACATACCAATCATAGTGTGCATTTACATCACATCATGTATTATGATCAGGGAGGTGGTGGCCAATACATTCTAATATAAGGATGCTTACTTCTAGTTCATTTGCTTCTGATAATATCCAATATAAGGAGACCATTAAGAGACACATCAGTTAGCCAAACTCTGAATCATGATGAGCACTGTCATTAGTCAGTCTATTTTAGAGCAAGGATTTCATAAAGTTATAAAGTAGAATGCTTTGATGTGGCTTTGGTTCATATTTATAGCCACTGACTTGTCAGCTTGGCCATGGTTGTGTGCTTGTGTGGTGCTCAAGTTAGATTAGTTGCCATCCAGATGTGCGCTTTTGAGTTTATGAAATTGTAAGTTCAAGTTTTGTTTTTCTGCAGTAAGAGAACATTTGAAGAGAAGTCGGTGAAATCAACAGAAATCAATACTGTGATGGAGACAGTCAAACAGGACAGCTCATCTGTGTGTGTGTTACAGTTCCTCCTGCCAGGCCTGTGCCACCTGACTGCGGAGGAGAAACCTCGGGCAATCCTCCTTCATCATGACCTACACATTCTACTGGCTCAGTATTTCAGCTACCTCTGGCAGAACTTCTGTAGATCAAAGACACGTCCGACTGAGGTATTTATATTGTAAATTTTATGTCATTTGTGAAAATAGAAAATATAGCAACTTTGTCCCAATTAGATATTTTGTGTATTGCCAAAAACATACATTTTCTTTTTACACTCCATACATAATTTGTATCAAGTATCCAGATCTACTTATGAAATTGATGCAGCTCTAATTCAGTCTAGTCAGTCAGAATTTGTAAACTTAGATATTAATTCCTCCAGCAATTTGATATACTTTTGAAATGTGTGAAATTAAAAAGAAATATTTTATATTGACAGGTTGCCTTGACAACTCTGTGTGGCGTGTTATTGAACTTGTCTGTACTGGAGGTAGATCTGATCAAATCTCATCCTGTATTCTCAGAACTCCTGGCTCTCTTCTGTAATGCTCTTCCTGTTATAGGTAATCTTACATTGTGATTGGCTCAAACAATTTGCTTTGCGTGATGGGCCCCTTTTTGTTTTGTGACCTATATTTCTACCTGTTTATCAGCAGTTCAATATTATGATTGGCTGATCAATATGTTTGGTTGATCTGTCTATTGTCCAGGCCTTATACATGTATTACTGAGATGCATCAAGTCCAGACTCATTTTTATACCCAGACAGACCATTGTTCTCCATTGCCTCATGACTTTTATGTAAAAGGGAATCCAACATAGATATTTGAATAGGCATATTGGATTTGCTGTCTCCCTTGGTCAATAATTTTCTTTCCAGTTGGTGGACCAGTGACAGTCAGAGGCTCTTGAAATGTGCATTTCCTATTCTCATTGATTTGTCAAATAATAAATATATATTCACCTACAGAACTGTACACAGCTTGTCTGAAATGGAAGAAATGAAAATCATGTAGTGAATTGAAAGACAAAAAAAAATTTCATGATGGTGAAATCAGTATGGAAAGCAGACCTTGAAGCACAATGATCAATTAGATACTTATTATAGTGCAGCATTAGACAAGTGTGTAATACAGAGCTTATAGTTTTGTTTATTTGACAGTTTCATTAGCTTAGTTACCAATTAGCCCATTAGACCAGCAAAGGTATGTCTATGTCAAACTGAGAATGCAGTACCGTATCATAAACTTCAAAGTAGTCTTACATAATATAAACATGTCATGGTGTCAGTATATAATTCTGTACGTTATTATAAAGATTTGTTTAATCTTTGTTTCAGCACTCGATCCTGATCACCCTGTCCTACAGGCCAACGTCACCACACTTGGCCTCATGATTGGTCGACATCCAGAGCTCAAACAAGGCAAGTCAGTTACTGCATTATAACGTAATTCTTTTATGCCAGATTCTGTGTTCTAAAGTAGCAAATTTATACCTTGAATGGACTGAAGAAATCTGAGCTGATTATTCATTATGTCAGGTAAAGTGAAGTGATGAGAGTTACTTCGATAAACCCAGAGCTATCCCAGATAGCATATACGTACCCTGGTGTTCTTCGGGAAACAAAACTCATGTGTAGCTTCTCTATCATATGTATTTTAGTTTTATTTATCTGCACAATTCTCAGGGATTTTGTTTGTAAATATCAGCCAAAAACTTTTTATGAGATTTTGCTTTTATTGCAGCTATAGATGGGGGTTTGATATTAAAGTTTTTGACAAGTGTGGTAGCATTCCTGAGTCACATCCATACTGTGGAAAGAAAAGAATCTCCAGCTTTGGTGTTAAAAAAGATCTACAGACCTGTATGGGATGATATATCAGAGTTATGGTTCTTGTCCATGCAAGGTTGGAAAACTTTCATCATTATCATCATTAAGAGACTTACAGTGTAAAACAACCATTGCATTCCTTAATTGTTCTGTGGTACGGCATAGCACTGGTGATCATTTGTTGCTCACAGTCTGGTATAGTTTTAATAGCATATTAGCATGTCTGACACATAATGTATTGTGGGATTAATAGTGGGATATTGGACATCTTCATGATTAATAACCTGATTATAGAACTCGGTTATTGAATGTCATTGAATTATTTACTGTTCTGCTCTTCAACTGGTCTTTACTCAGAGGTAGTACATAAATATATGAAAATTATATGGTGCTTCTTTAAAATAGATTTTGCTCATAGAATTTTCCAAGAAAATATATATTCACTCTAATCTGTAGTACTCTCAACCCATTCCAAGTATTTAAATTTTGTCTTCATTATGTGTAATTTGTTTATTTATTCTAGCATTTTGTTCCTGTATACCAGTATATAGTGAAATCCCACAAGTTGTGCTTGAAAGTGGCTGGCTCTCCAGGCTGACAACACAACTGAGTCAAGTTACAGGTATACAGCTAATTTATAGATAATCACCCATACTGTAACCTCTGTAATAAATAAAACACTGAAAGTGACATTTAGGATCTATTTGTTGAAGCATGCACACGATCAAATCAGAGTTATTCTTTCCTTTTGATCTTTTTAGCTATCTTGTGATAAACAGTAGTTGCATGTTTTATTATATTAATTAGTGCTTATCCAGTATCGTCTTTATTGTTGGGTTAATTTCAATAACTTGTTCATTGAACTGTCGATTGCACTTGAATTCAAATTCATTTTGGATTGGTAAGCTAGACATAAATGTTTCCATCCATGGAAAAGAGAGGATCAGTTCACTTTGTTAACAAATTTTACATGTACCTTGCATAGAAAACTTCAGTCGGGCAATTGAAAAATCCATTGTAGTTGAGCTACATATCTAACATAAGGTTTTAAAATGATGGTTATGAATTGCAAAACCATTGTATCATTTTTTTCATCCCATATTTCGACAGGAGATACAGAAACTGAGGCAATTAGCGTGTATGGGTCATTCTTATGTCAGATGGCAAGGTGTGATGATCGGATAAAGCATGTGATAGCTGAGAAAGGTGGACTAGAGGTGGCACAGTGAGTATATCTTTAGGTTCATTCCAGCTTATTTCATAATTTATTCAATTTTGATATTGTTTGAAGTAAGATAAAAGCTGTTGTTTTCTAATCAATTCCATGTTACAGTTGACAACTATTGTCATAATTACCAGGATTTGGACTTTAAGTTTCATCATCACTTCCTGTGTACATTTGACCAGATTTTGCAAGCTTGCTAAGGAACATTATGCCATTACAGAAAACAGGATGTTGTGCCGACCCCCAGAGCAGAGCATGGAGCCCTACCCTCTGTCTTTAAACAATGCCTCACCTCACCCCATAATTTTATATATTTTACATCATTGTACACTTATGGGACACATCTATTACTGCAGGGCTCTTTAGGGAACTGAACAAGCTCAGCTGAAGCCATCACATAGAATGCTCTCCATCAATCTCTGAAGCATCGAATGACTACCATCTACTTTTCCTTCTTGTTCCATAATACAATTATTCCAGCATGATATTAGTTACCCCTTGTTGCATACATTGATTGCTTTCATGAGATTGTTTAGCAAATTAAATTGATATATTAGCTGGCACTGCATACAAATAATGATTCTTGTTTTTTTTTTTATTATTATTACAGGACTCACCACTTCAGTGAATTACAGGCAACACTGACGATGATGGGGGAGTGAATCATTTGAAATTTAAATTAGTTATATTTACTGAAAATAAAAAATGAAACAAAACAGTATTAAAAATATTTTTGTTATGGACAGTATTATAGCAGTGCAGTGTGCTATAGCCCCCCCAAATATTCACAAGACAAAAAAAAAATAGACATGTGTTTGTGAAATACATATTCCCCACTGCATGTTTGTCCGAGGGGAAAGTGGTCAAGCAGAGAAAACGAGGCAAGTTTATTCATATAAATTTCCTCCAAAATGTACAAAAAATGTATTCCCTCCAAAAACACAACCTGGATGTGTCGCTGAGCTAATTCGTTTGCCCATGGTATTTTTTGTGTTGACCAAGTTTGAGGTTTAATGACAATGGAAAGAAAATACCCACAGACAAAACAAGAAAAATTGGTTACAACGTGTGCGTGTTAAGGTTGAGTTTTATTCACTTGAAAAGGCCAAGAACGCATCTCCAGCCTTCTGGGATCCTGGAGCTTCCGGGGCCTAGGCGGCCCCTGGACCCTCGCCTTATTGTGCTGTGATAGTATAGCCCCCCCAAATATGAAAACTTGTCTACGGCCTTGTAGTATGATGGTCTACCGCATGGCAGTATGTTACATCATACCAAAGCTGATGGAGCCAACCTGTGTATAGATATTATGGTGTTCATTGTTTTTTTGTTTTGCTCTGGTCCATTGAAAACCAACAATTGCATTGGGTGCCTAATTGACCATCATCAAAGGATGAGTTTATGTGGTCGCACCCCCTTTGACAAGCCGCCCTTGTGTTGCATCAATCATTGGCCATGTTCTATCTTGTCTGTGTTCATCGTCTTCTTATTCTGGTCCACTTTGAAGCATCAGGACAGAATATTGTAATGGCAACATGTCATGGAATAGATGTTTTCACATGACTGCATATTTCGGGTCTCGGGCCAAGTGATGCTTGGCTTTCATGATGGGCCTAAGCCTAGGATCTGTCTTTTAATGAAACCCAGCTATACTGGTCATAGAGGGTTATTGCTATTTTCTGATATGGGGACATGTGTCAATCCGTAGACATGTTTGGACTTGATTGATGCTCACTTTACTAAACTCACTCCCAATACACTACACTGATGCTCTGTATTAACTACATTGGGGTTATTGATGACCACATTGTCACTCTGTAACACAACACAGACGCTATAAAGCACTACAATGATTGGTGCTCTATGACATCACACTGATGCTCTATAACAATGGATTGTTGCTTAGTAACACTACATTGATGTTCCGTGCACTGCAACGACGCCATATATGATTCGGTTTACGTTCTGTGAGACATTGATGCTCTGTAACAGTATATTATAGTACAATGACTGTGCATTAGGCTATATAATAACAGCATTTGAAAATCCCTTTCTGTACTACTGCCCTTGTGTGTATGCACATGCATTCACAACATATTGCAGTAGTAAACTGAGGAAGGAGGGGAACTCACTTACATCAGGTATATATCCACACGCATCCCCATATCAGAAACTGGCAATGGCCCTGTATGACCAGTATAACTGGTTTCCTTTAAAAATGTGGAGAGATCCCTGC
Organism: Hanleya hanleyi; assembly: GCA_036873755.1. Classification (NCBI taxonomy): domain Eukaryota; kingdom Metazoa; phylum Mollusca; class Polyplacophora; order Lepidopleurida; family Hanleyidae; genus Hanleya; species Hanleya hanleyi. Next base: position 90,320 of record JAVTVY010033323.1, on the reverse strand, counting down.
ATAGGCCCATCATGAAAACAGAATCACTTGGCAGAGGATATGGGGTTACTATCCATTGAGACCCAGAAAAAATGCAGTCAGATGCGAAAACAGCTGTTCCATGACATGTTGTTACAATATCCAGGACAGACACTCGGATGTGGACCATAAACAAGGTCAAAGATTGACACAACACATGTGTGAATTTTCATTGTACAAGAGCGACCGCATCAACTCATTCAGTGATGCTGATGGCCAAACAGGCGTTTAACACAACGGTGGGTTTCATTGGACAAGAGTGACACAAAAAGACAACGAACACCATAGTATTCATCTCCAGTCTGGCTCCCTCAGCTTTGGTATCCTGTAACTTTGGGATAATAAAATGTGTAATATGCCATATGCTTGTTGTTGTTATCTCTCTGATTGTGTTAAGTTGTTAAGGCAATAGAGCTGGGTACAGATGTGTGTGCGACTATGAAATCTTTTTGCGTATCCCTACATGCCATCTTTATCTACTACACGAGAGAATGCATGTGCATCATGACATCACTTATGGTCAAAACCACCCCAAGCTTAGTTTGCCTGCCAAGAGCTTCAAGTAACACCACACTGCAGTGGCCTAATAGTTAGAGCATCGGCCCCCTAAGTGGTAGGTACTGGGTTCAATCGCGAGCCGGGTCATATCAAAGACTCGAAAAATGAAACCTGTTGCTTCCTCGCTTACGCTCAGCATTAAGAGTATACAACAAGGACTGGTTTGCTTGTCAGTATAATGTGACTAGATGGGCTGTCTTGTCAGCTTATGACATGATATTTCAATGGGACAGCACTGTAAAATGACCGCATTAGATTCACCCCTCCCCACCCTTCCCCATCGTGATATAGTTGAAAAAATGTTGAAAGCGACGTTAAACATTCACTCCCACAACAAAACACCCTCCACGACCCAACCAGGATGGTCCCTAAACTGCTGAAATGCACCTGTACCTCTAAAATGCCATCTTTCTCGACCACACGACTTCCGGTCGAAACTTCCCCAAACGTCTATACGCCGAGTCATATTTTCACATTTACCTGTCAGTTACATGACCCAAAGTGATCTTGAAGGCCTAAAGTTCGGGTCAAAGGTCAACCTGCCCTCCGCACTTACAGTCAATTTGCGGCCATCCACCTCCTGAATACTAAGATCGGTCCTAATCTATGACCACACGAAACGTTGTGATGGCTATTCTTCAGCCTCATTTACGATAGTTGGTCATCAAGGAGTCAGTGGAAACCGTTTGTAATTAAAAAACATTACATGATACTGCTGATGCAATTAGTCACCTGCCTATCATCACCCTGGTAGAATTTGTCTGCGTTTTGCCCATTAACGAGGTTAATTGATCCCGTTCTCTGCTTGTTGAGTTGCAGTGGAACTCCAGTGGATAACTCCTTTTGTTGATGATGAAGTTGTGGATATTTCTAGTGAGTTTGGTAAAGTGTTGAGGGTCAAGCGGATGAGAGCACCATTATTCGAGGTTAAGGGGGATGTGCGAAAAGTACTTTTGTTGGCCGATACAGAGCAGCTACTCACTTTGCCATATCAGGCGAAAATCGAAGTGCTGATTGCTGTTCCCTGTCTTGCAATAGAATGTTTCCCGTGCCACTTTTTTGGGCATGTGCATCATCTTTGCAAAGCTGTATTCTGTCGGAGATCTCAGATTTGGCATGACCATACTGTGGTGTGAGATAATCGTGTGGAGCAGATGGAGATTGATCGTGGTGATATACTGCGCAGAGATGGGCTGACTGTTAAACTGTGGAGAAATGTCCAGTATCCTATACTTCTGTTACACAGAGAAGTAAAGGAGATGGTGAGAAAGTACAGATTATTGAAGGCGGAGAAATAAGGAAGGTGAGAAGGTGTAAACTGGTAGTACAGGAAGTGGGAAGGTGCAGACTTCAAGTGCATGAGAAAGTGCATATTGTGGAAGGACAGAAGGGTGGGAACACTGTCCAAGTCTTGCGCGAGGCTGTCAAAGTTGTGCAGGAAAGTGAGCGAGGTGAGTTACGCGAGACATGTCTCGATAGCCTCTGGATTGAACCCTCCAGGCCCTCCCGAGGCGACCCCCGTTATCTTCGTGTGATTATCGCCGCATTGTGAGGGTCGCAACTGACACCGTGCCGAGAAAGTCGCCGTGATTGAAGAGTCGCGGACGCAGTCGTAGGGTTGCTGTAACTGGGGTTTACTGCCGCGATTTGGCAGAGATATCTGGGAACTCCCATGCTATCGAGACCAGGTAGTGATGACAGGGTATCGCCGTGTGCTATACGCACTCTCTTAGTTTGGTAACTCCCTCACTCCTACTTTACTGGATAATGAATGCTTTCTACAGACATTCACACTCTCATTGCAGCTTGTACCTCCCACAGAAGCACCAAGCAAGTTGACAATCTATATACTACCATAAAGAGAAACTGCATTATTCAACGAGGCCAACTGGTGCTTGGACTTTGACAGAGCTTTTCATGGTGGAAAAGCCTAAAATTAACGCTTCAAAGAGCCGGTTTTACGTTTCTATATACTTAAATCGCTTTAGCCGGGGAAACTGATTTAGGAACTATTGTATAGTGGTAAAATTATAACCAAAATATGAAACTTTATTCCAGAAAGGGGATAAACCATAAAACACAAGAATCAATGTCGTTTTAGACTCTTTTGGGAGTTTCTGACACCGAACATGTATGGTAATATACAAGTCCATTTTAGCCCGGACATGCAATGCAAATGATTTATGGCAGGGACGCTACATGTAATTATGATTACATGTGCGATTGAACATGGGAACCTACTTTCTGCAGGCTGCCAGATGGTAACGCCTGGGGCTAAACATGAAAATACAATTTCCTTTAAGACACCAGGATGATGGAATGGGCAATCAAAGATAAAATTGTGTTAAATTATATGACCTTTCATCATTGTTAATTGATGCCATTTATGACTCACTGTATTGTGTGAAATTCGAACATTAGCGTCTAATCATTTCAGAAAGAAATATCTTTGTGTAATTAACATGTGTTAGATGCATTCTCACATGCAATTAGTACGGTATTCAAAAAACACAGGCAGGTGAGAATTAAATGGTTATGGTTCAATAATTGCTTCCTGCTAAGAACACTAAGTGATAACAATTTTATACATGAAATATTCAGGGACTGATTGAACGGATAACATATGATTGTTGAATGACCCTGATGTGCAAATGCTTACTCCAGGTGTAATTTAAAAAGGACCTTGATTAAATATCATTAGCTGGGAATGATACTGCAGTCAGTGAAGAATGTTATCTTAGACATCATGTTCAATTGCATGATTGAAGAGAGGAAACACAGACAGCAATTGAACAAATTAGAGACAGATGAAAAAGAGAAAAGTGTGGGAGACTTGAAATTCCTTCTATACAAAATGTGAAGGAAGAAAGTCCAAATATGAACTGACGACATCATTGCAAAATAAAAATAAAGGGGTACAGAAACACACAGAAGACCTGATCTGATATGATAATCAATGACCATTATCAAACAGTGAAGTCCCGACCTATGGTACGAGAATTGTGACCAATGAGAAAGCGGGACACGGAATAAATTCCGTTTAATGAAAAAGGTCTCCAAAGAATCTGGCCACTATAAATATCGACAGTTGGCGTAAAACCGCGCACAGTTTTGGTGGTAAGCTGAGAAATAACTAGTGGCATAGAACAAGATTCCAGAAAGTGTGGCATCTTTTCAAAAGACCATGTAAGTATGGATATTTTCATACTAAAAGGTTAAAAGTTTCTTTTAACATGGAAAAGAGATGGAGACTCTTCTCCTAGGGCAAAATTGTTTGGTACAACCATATTCCTTCTGCGATGCTACAAAAAGCGGATTAATTGTGGTATCCATTTGTCGAACCTGTCCTTTAACAAAAACGACAATTTTCCATCTCAAAACGCCTACTTCAAGTACGACAGAAACATTTAACCACCCATCGGATTATTTGCCAACTAGTACGTCTTCACAGGAGATGTTTGAGGCCAATTTTTCTTCATCGGCCCCTACCCCTATGTCAGTCAGACCATTACCATTACCCCCACTATTTCGATCATGGAGTGATCCAATTGACTTACCACAAGTTCAGTTTCCAAACGTACCGACAAGATCGGGAAGCAGTTATGATATAGCTGATTAAATACTACAAGGATAAGTAATTAAAGTTCTGGTATGACCCTAGATTAAAAGGGGTGACTTGTTATATATGACAATAGTATGTGTTAAGGTTATGTTATTGTGGTGAAAGTATTGGAACATTGATGGTGTCAGTAAAAAGAGAAATCTTTGGAAAAACGTATTATCTGACTTGTTAATTTATTTGGTACGGAAGGAAATACATCTGGCTGGGCGAAGATCGTTTGAACTGATCCACACTGCCATATGCGCACGGTCACCATGTACCCTCTTGTCTGCCAAGCGAGTTATTTGTGATGTATGGAAAACCGTCTGGTCCTCCGTACATATTAAAGCCGGAGGCACACAGTGAAAGCGAGATGGTGACATGGTGATTGAACTAGCGGGCAGATTGTTGGATTGGTTTTGCGATCTTTGCCGGAGCCGTGCAAAATTTTAGAAATTAGTTCTCTTACAATATCAGTCATGATTTCTCAATTCTGTATACGGTATTTGAATTGACGCCAAGTGCGATGCTAGAGAGAATTTGTACTGTTGTTAATGGTAGGACAATGTTGGAAGAAATATTTGCCTAATTTAGCCTCGGTATTGAGTAATTATTGGTATGTGTCTATATGCATTTACGTAGCGGTACGTTTACACGTCCCCCAGCACCAGTTGCCCCACCTATAAACGCTCCTATGAATGATGAAGATGATGATGGTAGGCATACTCCCTTGTTAATAAATATAGATGGACCAGATATTATTGTACAAGAAGAGGATGTCCCTTTTGATGAGGGGGCACTAAATGCGGATCATGAAATTGATCAGGGTATAGATGATGACCCACCGCCAATACCCCTTAATGAAAATGTAATAAATAATGTAGTTGAGGGAGCAGAATATGAGAATGAGCCATTGGAAGACCCAGCGTTAGAACATATACCCCATGATATTGATGAGGATGAAGAACCTGAACCGCCAGAACCTTTTGAGGTTGACCCTTTCATAGATGAACTGGTTGACAATCCTGATTTAATAGAAGAACTTGTTAACGATGTCAGGCTCATACTAAAGGAAGGCGGAAAGGAAGGCCGCCGTCCGAAAGGAAGGCGGTGGATAAAAACATGTTACAAGGCTTGGCGGGGGATAATTTGTGCCTAGATGTATTACTTGTGTAAATTTATACCGATTTCATATATTTGCAGGTACCCACAACGTCGTATGGTCACATGAATGTCGGATAATACTTCACGGCCGTCACGGCTAGCGAAAATCAAAATGAAGGCGGGTGCAGCAAAAACTGGATCGCTTCTCAATTTACGAATACGGAAATGAACATTAATATACTTACGGACTAGCGAATGAATTAACAAATACTAAAGTGAACATTACTTTACCTTATCCAAATATGGATTTAGATCAGCGTTTATTCGGTGTTATTTCCATAATAAATTGTTTTAAAATGAATCAGTTAACAATGACAAGAAGTTTTATTTTGGATTGTGAAAATTAAATGCATGTATTGTCCACTTTTAGCGCTCTCAACACTTCTTTTGATATGACTTCATTAGATACTTTATTTTATTATTGTATTGGCTAACTGCTTTGTTGTTTAGTACTCAAAGATGTCACTAATAGCTAACTTTCCTACGAATGAGCATAATAAAGATCAAAGTCTGCGTTGATTATATTGTCTCCTATTGTCTATTGTGGCCGGCCGGTGATCAAGGACGAGCACGGAGACAATAGTCAACACTTTGTTGTTTGTGAGATTAGTATTAATATGCTCTGACATAATGAACGCGGTTCAATCTCTTTTGAAAAAGCAATTTCCTAAACTAGACGGTCTTGAACCAACTAACAAATCCCCTGTACTTAATAAGGATGAGTCTTGGACATACAAAATTAAATTCAAACCTCTTTCGGCCCCATCCGCTCAAATTCATCACAATGGCAGGAACCACTGGGTGGCCTGTGTCAAAGATCAGAAAAAAACTATTTATCTTTTCGACAGTTTAAATTCAAAGGCAGATATTTCTTCTTCTCTCCAAATTCAACTTTCGGCATCCCATTGTCAAGGTAAAAAATATTTCTTAGTCAAAATTCCAACCATTCAGCAACAGCCCAATAATTTCGACTGGTCTGTTTGCCATCGCGAATCTTGTTGAATTTTGCTTCAAAAATTATATAGGGAACACAGAGGTCATCTTTCAAACAAATTCTTTGAGAAAACATCTAATAACTTGCCTGGAGAGTGGCTTCGCCACACCTTTTCCAAAGGAAATTAATAGCAAAACTAGCGCACTCCCATTTTTATCCAATTTTACAAATTATAGAATATTGATAAATTGTACATGTGGGATGCCAGATCTGTTCGAGAACATGATAGGATGCGACTTCACCAACGGTAAACGTGTTTGTAATGTATGGAGACACCAATCATGCGCCGGGGAAATTATCAATGGAGAGGACTGGTACTGCCAGACACATAGGGATTAATTTTTATTATAATTTTCCTACAGACACAATTGTACATAACCTTTATTGTTATTGTTCTTATTATTGTTAATTATTATTGTTAATTATTATTATTATTATCATTATTATTCAATAAAACAGTTGAATCAAATTTGTGTTTCATTCGCGTTTTTTAGTAAGGCGAAGCCTTCCTAGTATATTAATGTTCATTTCCGTATTCGTAAATTGAGAAGCGATCCAGTTTTTGCTGCACCCGCCTTCCCAGCCCGCCGCCATTTTGATTTTCGCTAGCCGTGACGGCCGTGAAGTATTATCCGACATTCATGTGACCATACGACGTTGTGGGTACCTGCAAATATATGAAATCGGTATAAATTTACACAAGTAATACATCTAGGCACAAATTATCCCCCGCCAAGCCGTGTAACATATGTTTTTATCCACCGCCTTCCTTTCGGACGGCGGCCTTCCTTTCCGCCTTCCTTTAGTATGAGCCACGATGTCATTATAAATGACGACGTAGTGGATAATGAAAATCCAGCCCAAGAATTAGCTATGGCTATGATGAATGCCACCCGCCCTGAGGAATTTAGTGGTAGCGCGCATGAGGACGCCAGGATTTGGTTACAAATATTTGAGATTTTTCTAAACCTAAATGGTATTAATGACGATCAAAAGGTACAACATTTTCGGCTCTTAATTAAAGATGCTGCAGAAGTATGGTGTACACTTTTGCCGGAAACCTAGCGCGAAACTTGGCCGAGATTGCGCCAAGCATTTGAAAATAAATACTTGAACATGCGGCAAATGTTCAATCTTGAGACCGCATTCTATGCCTTGAGGCAGGGCCCGTCACAGGCGACTAGTTCGTTTGTCGATTCGGTAGTACAGCTGGCCTGCCGACTAGGGAAAACAGATGATGTAACTAAGTTACAGATTATATGAGGGTTGCGACCTGAAATCGGATATCAGGTGATAATGCAAAACCTGCCGAATTAGAGACCACTATCCAATGCGCTAAATTAGCCGAGGTTGCTACACAGATGACACTAGGCAAGCAGCCACAGATAGCCTTAGAAAACGCATATGAGGCCAATTTGAAATTGAAAATAGATGAACTTAAGGGACAGATAGCTGCTGTTGGAAAAGAATTGCAGACGCGATCCACAGCAGAAGATCGGTTTAAAGAGCTGGTGCGACAAAGGTATGTTGATGAACCGCCTCGTTCTTTACAACCGAACCCTGCCACCTTTCGATGTGCGAAGTGCGGAGTCCTTGGTCATAATTCTGACCAATGTTTCAGAAATGTAGGTCGGTTGACAAATTTTAGCAACATTATTTGTTTTAATTGCCGGAAACAGGGTCATATGGCGCGAGAATGTCAATCAAGGCCTTATCAAAATAATCAGAGACAAAATCAAGGTTATCAAAATAACCAGAGACCAAATGAACGCTATCCGGGGTATAGGCGTCAGAATGGGAATGTACCAAATAGAAATCCTCAGGTAATGGATATTATCAAAATCAAAACCGGGATGGCAGATCAAATAGGAACTGGGAAACACGACCTTTAAACTAGGGAAGCCTGCTAGACTACCGAAATGCCGCTATTATTATAGATCTAGTGGGCGTCAAACAACACTGTATTCCTATGATTATAGAAAAGAAAATACAACAAAACCTGGCGTTAGGCAGAGTTGCTAAACCTAGCCGTTCCTTACCAGGGCGAGAGCATGACCTATTGGTATGTTCTGACTCTTGTAAATATTTACGGCGTTTGGCTCACATACAATCTGATCAACAGCCCATTTATAGCGATAATGTGGTAGCTATAGAGGTTATGGATTCCCCTGTATTAGCACCCCTGGACTCGGGAGCTGCTATTTCAGCAATTTCGGAAAACTTCTTTGGTAAATTGTCCTTAACCAACAGAGTTACCCGGAATAGATCTGAATTTACCCGTATTACTGCTATTAATGGGGAAGCTTTGCAATTAACAGGAACAGCGAAGATAGGAACTGAATCACATAGGGTTGAATTTCAAATTATTGAGGGCTTAACCCATACAGTGGTGTTGGGAGTAGATTTTCTTCGAGGGACTGGAGCCGTAATGGACTTCAAAAGGAATAAACTCATTTTGCATAGAACTGACATTTGTTCTAAGCATGATGTCATTATTCCCCCTAGAACGGAGGCTGTCATTCAAACTTGTTCTAAAAAAGAACTTCCGGACAACTTGGTAGGTATAATTTATGGCTCTGGATTGTTAAGCAAGTTAGACTTAGCCGGGTCAAAGAGTTTAGTTATTTTGTATGCAGTGGGGATCCCTTATAAAGTTGTAAATCCCACGGGTCATCCTATCACTGTTCATGCAAAGACAACTATTGGTAAGTTTTGTTCGTTGTCCATGGATGAACAGATTATTCCCCTAGACCCTCCAACCCAGGAAAATTCCATGTTACGTGCAAATCACCCAGACACTTTGCCACATCAATCAAACCATCCTCAAGGTCCATCGTCCCCAGACCAATCTACTTCTCAGCCTAATATTACGGACCAATTAGATTTAACAGAGACTACGTTGACAGCATTACAACGACAAGAGTTACATACTCTATTGAACAGAAATAGGGATGTTTTTGCAGCTAATTTGTCGGAACTGGGTACCGCAAAGGGTATTTAACATAAGATAATCTTGAAAGAGGATGCTCCTATCATTAGATCCCGAATTTATAGGACAAACGTGGACATGCGAAGGGAGATTAAAAGACAACTTGACGAGATGTTAGAGGCTCGCATAATTACTCCGTCAGACTCCCCCCTACTCAAGTCCAGTTGTTTTGGTCAGTAAACCTAATGGTCAGTGGCGTTTCTGTGTCGATTATAGACGCTTGAACCAGTGGACCAAGGTTAACCTTTACCCTCTGCCCCGTATTGATGACCAACTCGACAGTGTGGGTCAAAGTAAACCGACCTACTTGTCTGCCCTAGATCTCCAGTCTGGCTACTGGCAGGTATAGGTAGAAGAGTCTGATCAAGAGAAAACCGCGTTCAGCATCCTGTGTGAAACAGTGCAATCCATTCCGAGACGACCACCATTGTTCTATGAAATGGCCGCTTGAAATAGCCAAAAATTGATACAACTCAAATACAAGCGTCTAGTCCGTCATTCATAATTCAGCCGTCGTCCATTAAAGAATATCCGCGTCCATAATCCAAAGACCTATTCCATATCCATATAACAATATTAGCACCAAATTCAAAAAAGACAATTATAGTATACATAAACATAGGCTAGTTTCCTGCAAGAGAGAAGCGGTCAACAGTTTTCGATGATGCCGACAAGACCTGATGTTCCAAAAATATAAAATCCGTATCGCTGATCAGTATTCTTAATCCATAATAATCGTTCTAAAGTCGTTATCTAGAGAATGGCACCATATTCGGCATGGTGGGGGACATTTTGGGGGTCTGTGATTTTTATTTCTGTTCATCTGACCAACCGTTCAGTAAGCTTATTCTCCATGGGCGCATATACACCATTATTTCAATGAGAGATATTGTGTATTCTTCTTATACACGGGGCTGAAGAGCTGAAACTTTGCATGCAATATATCTGTCGAATTGTCAAAAAAAATAAATCAAGGTTCACGCCTGTCATACTGACGTCATCTTGTCGGAAATCTTGCCAATTTTGGACAGGTATTTCGAATGTGTTCTTCCTTAACTTTGTGTCTCAAGGGCAGATGAATAGGACAGAATCAATAGGTTTTGAGAAGTAACTTCGTTTCATGGGCTTCCAGGCAAGTATACACAAGAATGCATGAAGAAGTGGGGTACTATTCTGAATTTGTCTGGGATATTTTGCACCTAGCATTCTGTAAGTATGTCCAAAAATACCCCTAAGCGATGAGCTATCAATTCGAGGGTTTCATTTCAGATTTTTTTACCAACCGTTTATGTTTTCTCGGCTCTTGATTCAAAGGAGATTCCACATCAAATACATAGATGCCGACGTCACTCACGTTAAAACAGAAAACCCGGACCAAATGTTACAGAGAGAGAGAGAGAGAGATTTATGTAACGTTGCGTTCTGCAATAGCTGTAGCGACCAACAACATCAATCTCTATCTGAAGGTCAATCGTTGTCGAAGATCGAACTCCCCACTTAATTCAAAGGTTAGTCAAGTTATCCTGATACGTAATGTACGACAATAAAACTATATATGCAAATCCCTATAGTCTAAGCGTGAGTAGTAGCGGCCAGACCTCGGTCTCTTCCATGCTGGCTATCGTCTTGGTTTATTATCTCGTCATCTTAGGGCTTCCTCCGGTCTGGTTAATCTGGACATGAAGCCTCTGGGCAACATGGAACATCTCATCGTCACCGTGTCTCTGTAAACAGTCTCCATTACACCATGTATTGTTATTCGCCGTCGAGTTCCGGTTGAGGATCCCTTTGCTTGGACACGGCAATACCTGGATATCTCTGTCTGAACACAGAGAGACCCGCTGTTCTGACCCATTTCGGCTGCCACTTTGATGTTCCCTTTCAGAAGCCATTGTAATCAACCTCGATCAACTTGTGTGGCTGCAACACCCCAGCTACATGGGGAAACTGTAGATGGAACAAGGCTAACCCGAATTCTTCAGCTAACTGCCACGGGAAATCCTCTCCAGTGTGTCTAGTTCCCCGTTAGGGTTGTTGATCTGTTCGCACCTCTCCGTCTCAGTTTCTGACTGTTTGTGGATTTGGGAGTTTTGGTTGGATTTTTGGATGGATGAAATCGTTCTATAGATTGATGTCCTGTCCGCAGCTTAATATACCATAGACCTAGGTAGTATACAGCAAGGATTTCAGAACCCATTGACCTAAAAAAATTGCATATCACGTGACCTTTGACCTTCGCGTCAGCCAATCAGAAGCGCGTATTTTGACCTCGTCGTATGCCTTGGTTCTGGGGTTTTTCCATCACGGGGAGTGCGCATGTGTATGACGTCACTTCCGGTCTGTGTGAATCGGGCGTGACCTGGGTCTATGTACTGGTTCTGGGGTTTTTCCATCACGGGGAGGTCACGTGATAGTTCAAGGTCATATTGAATGATAGGAATGCATGTACTGTCCTGTTCATCTGGGGACTTGTTTACATTCTTGTAGAGGGCCTTACAGTCGGGTATTTTAGGGTTGACCTATATCCGGGTCCTTTAGCAATGTGTGTATGTGGGAGACATACGGGTTCTTGTACAGCCGGGTTCTTGTACAATCATTGATGGTGGGGGAACAGCCGGGTATTTTAGGATTGACCTATATCCCGGTCCTCTAGCAATACCTGTAGTGTGGGTTTTTCCATTACAAACGGTTTCTTGTACATCCGGGTTCTTGTACATCCGGGTTTCCCAGTGATGGGAACAGCCGGGTATTTTAGGATTGACCTATATCCGGGCCCTCTAGCAATACCTGTAGTGTGGGGCATTCATCCTTTTTACATACGGGTTCTTGTATATCCGGGTTTCCCAGTGGCTTCTTTGTACATCCGGGGTCTGTCGGGGTGGTGTATAAAAGTGGGGATTTTCATGGGATGGCTTCATTCATTGGCCTGCCTACTTGACCGGAGCTACCTGACCAGCGTGAGCCAGCCTGAGCCTACCTGAGGAGTTACCTGACCAGCCTACCTACTGAAGACCTGCCTGAACAGCACCTACCTGAGCCAACCGCCATGGACTCATCTGACCGATCTAAGCTGATGCAGCACCGTGTCCATATCATTAGTGAGATGATGAATGTGGCCGAACTATGTGATCTGCTTCTGGTGGGAAACGTAATCACTACATACATGGCAGAAGACATCATGGCACAGAATACCAATACGGCACGAAACAAAGCCCTCATCGACACTACCGCGCCGAGGTCCTTTAGCATTTCAGGCCTTCCTGGAGGCGCTGAGAGAGACGGGGAATGCGGGAATAGCATCTCTACTTCAACCCGAGGAACACACCTTAGTTATAGACATCCCCGAAGAGAGTACAGGTAGCAAACGTGCCCAGGAAGACCCGGAAGAGTCATATCCACCTGCCAAATGTCCCCAACTAACACCTTTGAAAATGCCTCAGCAAGAGCCTCAGCAAGCGGAGGAAGAGATGCTACTCCCTATGTCTGTGTAGCAGGTGAATGACATCATCCAGCAGGCCTACCAGGCGGCCCAGATCAACAGTTGGGAGCTCACGCCCTATTTAACTGTAACCGTGAAAGATGAGCAAGTGCGCTTTAATGCATCAGCCTGGGATGATAAACCACCTAAGCATATTGCCTTGACGTTTGAGCAATGGAAAAGAGTACAGAGATACACACAAAGTCAAGTCGTCGAGGCGGTCATTGAGAACCAGGGGCACGAAAATAAATTTTGTTGTGGGGACGATGTCTTCCTCACCTGTTCTATGTTCAACGACATGCTGCTGGTACATATTCGTAAATGGAAGTTGAAGAAAGATACTACGCGTATTCCCTTACCTGAGGGAGTCACCCTGCAAATACCTGCGTGGCGGAAGCTTCAGCGCCTCGCACACGAAATTTCTGAATCTCTGCATTACCAGCTGTCTGAGTATATCTATAAAAATACATTGAAACCTTCCTGAATCATCTTAAACCTCGCATTGAAGGCGAGCGTATCCAACAATGTGCAGGCTGTCAGAACAACGGGTCGTTAAACATGCATACGTGTCTGGGCATTGGGGCACCTCCAGACGCGCTGATGACTGAGGCGCTACACGACATCAACGAGACGGAAATCGCGGAGGCATTGGAAGCGGCCTGTCCACCGAGAATTCCCCGTGAGCAGATTGCGCCCTTCATATTCGTGCACCGGGGCCAAAAAGACACGGAAGATTTCAAACAAGTCTTGTTGGCTAAATATTCTAACTATTGAACATTCAGACATGACCTGGCAAGAAAGATATGATTTCAAACAAGTCTTGTTGGCTAAATATTGAACATTCAGACATTACAGTATTCCTACATTCTATGTTCATTCTATGTTCATTCTACCATCATGGGGACACCGTATAACGCTATTAGAAAATTTAACACAAAGAGCCTACCGTGGTGAAAGTCTTATGTTCATGCTACTGTGTTGTTAATAAATATTAGAAATTCAACTAATGCGTGTCAGTGTTCACTCAATGCAGGGGGAGGTGTGGGAGTTGGTGTTGTGCTTTTTAGTTAGAAAGCTCTTCTTTCGAGAGTATGGGTTGGCCCTGATAAGGGCCGGTAGGAAGTACAGAGGGTTGGTCATCAGTTAGTTCACGACCGGTAGATTCTTTTCACTCTACATACTGTTCCCCGAAACACAGGGCACCGTAAAGCTACATGAAAGTCTCCTGTGTTCGGGCAGTGGCAGCACCCCGCATTGGTTAAGAAGCTTAGAAGACAAGGACCACATACGGCTAGGTGTCTACACGGGAAAAAGGCGTACTCCGTCACAGCGTCCTGGCAGATGGTGCATGTGGATTTCCTTATCTCGTTATCCAGTCTGAGGCGTAGTTTAGCCTTCTCCTCTTCCACTTCTTGAAGATGTTGTCTTAGCTGTACCAACTGGGTCCCCTCGGGTGGTGGTGTGGACTGCGTAGCCGTCGTTGTGGTAGCAGGCGAAGCTGTAGTTGCTGGTGGGACCATGCTGCGTGTGTTTAACCATCCCATTTGTGGACGATGTGGCGTCTGTACATCTTCTTCGTCTTTTTCTATGTCTGTAATATCATCATCGTCTGCATCCAGAGTGTCGGCTATCTCTATATTTTGTCGTCTGCCCAGTTCCCTCAATTCTCCTGTCGTCTCCCGAGTGAGTACTCGATTGAGCGGGCACATTCCATTAAACTCAGGGAGTTTGACTGGAATTTATACACGTCAGGAGGTTATAGTTGTGATTGTGAATCGTCGAACTTTATCTATACACCATGCAAACATGTTGTGACTGATGACCTTGATGTGGTGAGTGATAAGGACCTGAAATTACTCCTGATGAAAGGACCTAAATATAGAGAGCCGAGAAGAATAAATCTGAAGGCTGACCAGAAGATAGTCCTGTCTGCATTGGAACAGTACGTTATTGATTGGTCGAAGCGAGAAAAAGTTGAACCTACAGTACTCGCTGATTGGCTGGACCTCACCAAAAGCAAGGTCGTTGAAACAATCAGCCATATTGACAGAAGTACTCTTCCCCAAGCAAAACAAGTACTGAGAAACCTCAATTCGCAAGAAGTTCTTGCAAATCTCCAGAGTAAATTCGTCATTCTCCCAGCAGACAAAGCTCCAAATAATATAATATTCATATGTAAATATTACTATTACCAGGTGCTGGTTGAAGAATTGAGTGTAGACCTATCATCATCAAATACGTCTACTTACTCCCAAACTTCATTTACTCTGGAAGATTTATTTGACAATCACAAAACGTTTCTCAAGGAAAGAGGTATTTGTGTTCCAACCAATCATAACGACATACCAAAAGTATACTGGACTCCCAAAATGCATAAATCACCATACAAAGCTAGATTCATAGCTGGTTCTAGAAGCTGCACCACCAAGCTTCTTTCAACCCTATTGACGAGGGCCCTTCAGGAGGTAAAAGCATTTTGGGAAAGGTATTGTGCCACTATTTCTAAAAACTCTGGCGTTGAATGTATGTGGATATTAAAAACTCAAAATGTCTTACGGAGGAACTTGATGCTAAAGGTTACATACCGTACAGACATGTATCCACATGGGATTTCTAGACTCTCTATACTACAATCCCTCATCAGGACCTTATTGACCGTCTAAGTTCATTAATAGTATCTGTGTTCAAGAAAACTGATCGTAGATATATTAATGTCGGAAGCCATAAAGCATTCTTTAGCTCGACTACATACAAGAGATATCATTCATGGGATGTTTCTTTGTTTATAGAGTTGCTTGAATTTCTCATTAAAAATATCTATGTGAAATTTGGCAACACAACATATCAACAGCATATAGGTATTCCAATGGGTACTAATTGCGCACCCCTGTTGGCTGACCTGTATCTGTTCTCTTATGAATATGACTATATGCAGGCGCTTTCAAAAACCGATCCATTCAAAGCCCGTTCCTTCTCATTCACCAAACGCTATATAGACGATCTTCTCGCTGTGGATAATCGCTATATAAATGATGCAGTGAAGGATATATATCCACCTTCACTGGACTTGAAGGAAACTACAGATAGCCCTACAGGCACATCATATTTAGATCTATATCTCTACAAAAATGAAGCGGGCATTCTCTCTCGTCGACTTTATGACAAAAGAGATGATTACAATTTCGACATCGTAAACTATCCCTTTCTGGACAGTAATATTCCAGTGGGACCTGCATATGGCGTATACATATCTCGCCTAGTAGCATTTGCTAGATCCTGTGTTAATTGTGACGATTTCAATCAACGTCACAGAACATTGTTGCAGAAACTTATAAAACAGGGCTATTCCTCCAAGCGCCTCCACTCAAAGTTTCTCAAATTTGGCGATACATATCGCATGCTGATAGCAAAATACGAACGTAGCGTGCAAGATCTATGGCGTTACGTTTCGTAACTTGTGTCTAATTCCGCTTAACCCGGGGCTAGGGGCCGTATGAACCCATGTACTTCAAGATCCTCATGGTGCTCATATGAACAGTCACAATCAAAGCGTGACTGAGATACACCATTCACTAGATAACGACTTTAGAACGATTATTATGGATTAAGAATACTGATCAGCGATACGGATTTTATATTTTTGGAACATCATGATGTCTTGCCGGCATCATTGAAAACTGTTGACCGCCTCTCTCTTGCAGGAAACTAGCCTATGTTTATGTATACTATGATTGTCTTTTTGAATTTGGTGCTAATACTGTTACATGGATATAGAATAGGTCTTTGGATTATGGACGCGGATATTCTTTAATGGACGACGGCTGAATTATGAATGACGGACTAGACGCTTGTATTAGTATTAGTTCCCTCGACAAAGCTTCATCAGTTTCTCCCCTGTTCATTGCGTCGAACAGTGCACGTCTAGCAGCCATGATGTGGTCGGAATGAATGTGTGTAGCAGACGGCCGACAGCCCGCTTTTTATTCTCTATCGTAGAGAACCCGGCTGAGCGCGCGGACGTCAGCGAAATCTGTCTGGACATCATGGGCAGAAAGACAAAAATGATCTGTGCTTTCTGCAAGGTTTGGAAGCGGGCTAATTTTTTAATAAAGGAGAGGTTTTAAATTTATACCTTGACATGTTATCGTGTAACCCTGAATATTTCATAGGGCTGACGGCTGCATAAATATATTTTTTGTTCATTTTCTACGTTTTAAAGGCCCAATTTCACCGGCACGGCTGTTTTAAAAGTACGGTAAACTTGAAATAAATGGACTTACGTCTCTTCAAACACCTTAAGTTTCTACCTTACCACGTTTGTGTGTCATTCTAAAAAAAATCGGAGGGTTTATAGATGGAGAAATGTGAATTTTTTTGTTTCCAACCCTCTAAAGTGAAAACAACCATTGACACCCATAGCTGTATTCGGGCCCGTACTCTGAACCCTGGTGAGTTTTTTTCATCACGCATCGATCACGTGAACACTACATGTACAGGTCACTTTGAATGATAGGAATGCATGTATCTGTTCATTCATCCGGGGACTTGTTTACATCCGTGTACATACGGGACCTTGTACATGTATTGTTCACGTGATCGCTGCGTGATGGAAAAACCCCACCAGGTTTAGAGTACGGGACCGAATACAGCTATGGGTGTCAATGGTTGTTTTCACACTAGAGGGTTGGAAGCAAAAAAATTCACATTTTTCCATCTATAAACCTGCCGATTTTTTTTAGAAAGACAAACTAACGTGGTAAGGTAGAAACCTAAATTGTTTTAAGAGACGTAAGTCCATTTATTTCAAGTTTACTGTACTTTTAACACAGCCGTGCAGGTGAAATTGGGCCTTTGAAACGTGGAAAATGAACAAAATATATATTTATGCAGCCGTAAGCCCTATGAAATTTTCAGGGTTACACGATAACATGCCAAGGTATAAATTTAAAGTTGTTTTAGATCTCACCTCTCCTTTATTAAAAAAAGATCATTTTGTCTTTCTGGCCATGATGTCCAGACAGATTTCGCTGACGTCCGCGCGCTCAGCCGGGTTCTCTACGGTAGAGAATAAAAAGCGGGCTGTCGGTCGTCTGCTACACACATTCATTCCAACCACTTCATGACTGATGCTAGACGTGTACTCTTCAACATGCAATATCTTGATGAAGCAACGGACGAATTCATCGATATCGAAGTTTCGCAACAACACCAGCAATATCTTGACGACGCAACAGGTGAATTCATCGATATCGAAGTGACCACACAAGACAATAGTACCAACGAGGATTGGCTGGAAGAGATTATAGACAATCTGTTGAGAGAAGAAGTAAAAGAAGAAGACAAAGAACAGACGGTAGAGGGTCATTTGACGAAAGTGCCGCAGCAGGAGCAACAGCAGAAATATCTTGACGACTACTGCACGGAAATAACGAGACTGCAGAGGGACACAACACTGGGGGTGGTAAAGCAATTACCATGTGTCAAATGTTTTACCCACTACGCCAAATTCGCCTTATTTCCCTGCGGACACCAAGCGTTATGTGCCTGCTGTATCACCAAACCTGCAGGGAGAGCAAGTCCTACATGTTGCATACCCGTCCCGTGTGCACTTGTCCCGCTGAGATGTCCCCTATGCACCAAGAGACAACTGCTCCAATCGTTGTAATCATTACAACTCATACGCCCCTTATCAGGGCCACCCAATACCTCCCGAAAAGGAGCTTTCTAACTAAAAAGCACACCACAAGCTCGTACACCTTGCATACACCTAGGTAAATAACACCTAGTGAGTGGGAACTTCCTACTAACACTACCTCCCACCCACTATTAGTATGAATGTATAAGTTACACAGTAATATACTAGTCTAATAGATACACCGAGTAGTCCCGGGAAAAAACGAGTGTAAACGCCCACACGGTCGTAAATTAGCACATGGGTCATGGTACACTTTGAAGGGTATGATGTGTTGGGATTGCCATAGAATGCACTCTATTTGAATGTGTATTCTGTGAGGTGCTGGAGATTGGCAATCATCATCGAATATGGAGGACGGCAGAAGGATTGGGCTGGCCCTGAAAAGGGCCTTTACGGTAAAAAAAAATTTGGAGTGAGGAGGTGGAGATTGGTAAGCATAGAGGAGAGGAGATTGACACGGTGGGTCTGATATTAAATTGAAATGTGCCAGATTAAAAAGTCCCTTTCGAAGGACTGGGTTGGCCCTGAAAATGGCCGCCGAGTAGTCCCGGGAAAAAACGAGTGTAAACGCCCACACGGTCGTAAATTAGCACATGGGTCATGGTACACTTTGAAGGGTATGATGTGTTGGGATTGCCATAGAATGCACTCTATTTGAATGTGTATTCTGTGAGGTGCTGGAGATTGGCAATCATCATCGAATATGGAGGACGGCAGAAGGATTGGGCTGGCCCTGAAAAGGACCTTTACGGTAAAAAAAAAATTTGGAGTGAGGAGGTGGAGATTGGTAAGCATAGAGGAGAGGAGATTGACACGGTGGGTCTGATATTAAATTGAAATGTGCCAGATTAAAAAGTCCCTTTCGAAGGACTGGGTTGGCCCTGAAAATGGCCGTTGGGATGTTTTTTTATCCTGTTGTCTCAGGAGGGGGGCTTGCCTATATGCCCCCGGGCTGTTGTTGTTGTTGGGAGGGAGCTTCCTGGGCTAAAGCGTCCACGTCTATAAACTCGGGGACGACTGCTTGGGGCTGTTGTAGCACATCCTCTAAGGCGCCCAACCAGTCTGGCCCCTCCAAATCGGCCGGCGCTCTGGTGACGAGGTGATGCAAATCGGACCAGGCTAGCGGCGTCATGTTGGTATTTTCCCGGGTCCATCTCTTTATTTCATCTATCCAAAAGGCTTTCACCGCTTTGGCCAATTCTCTCTCTCTCCTCTTCTTCACTATCTTCGCCGCATCTTTTGTTGTAGACATCTTGGCTATACTTACAAGCGTCTAGTCCGTCATTCATAATCCAGCCGTCGTCCATTAGAGAATATCCGCGTCCATAATCCAAAGACCTATTCCATATTCCATATAACAGTATTAGCACCAAATTCAAAAAGACAATCATAGTATACATAAACATAGGCTTGTTTCCTGCAAGAGAGAAGCGGTCAACAGTTTTCAATGATGCCGGCAAGACATCATGATGTTCCAAAAATATCAAATCCGTATCGCTGATCAGTATTCTTAATCCATAATATTCGTTGTAAGGTCGTCATCTAAAGAATGATGTATCTCAGTCACGCTTTGATTGTGACTGTTCATATGAGTACCATGAGGATCTTGAAGTACATGGGTTCATACGGCCCCTAGCCCCGGGTTAAGCGGAATTAGACACAAGTTACGAAACGTAGCGCCATAGATCGTGCACGCTACGTTCGTATTTTGCATATCAGCATGCGATATGTATCGCCAAATATTGAGAAACTTTGAGTGGAGTGCGCTTGGCGCTGTTTCGAATAATCCCTGTATTTATAAGTTTCTGCAACAATGTTTTGTGACGTTGATTAAAATCATCACATCTAACACAGGATCTAGCAAATGCTACTAAGCGAGATATGTATACGCCATATGCAGGTCCCACTGGAATATTTCTCCCACCACGCCATATGCAGGTCCCACGGCTCATGTTTCTCTCAATATGGTATACTATGATTGTCTTTTTGAATTTGGTGCTAATACTGTTATATGGAATATGGAATAGGTCTTTGGATTATGGACGCGGATATTCTCTAATGGACGACGGCTGGATTATGAATGACGGACTAGACGCTTGTAATTTGCACATGGAAATATTGTGATAGAATGTGCTCTTGTCCGCCTGGCTCGGGGTTGATATGCTGAATGTGATGGATATCCATTGTCTGTCTTAAAGGCGCGAACCTCATCGATTGGCTCTTCTTCGGGCAAATCTATTGGTTGAAATAATGGATATTCATCGGTCCAAATGGTTGGCTACATCCTTGCTGGGTGAACGCCAGAATCCCATTTTTTGGACCAAGGTGCGTATAGCAAAAATCCTAGGTCAAATGAACTAACCGTATAACATTACACCACCGAATGATCACGGACTTTCACGAAGGGTGGGAGAACGAAAAAAGCTATAACGTGTACGGATACGGACTAGGCTAATTATACCAAGAGGGCTATTCGTCTTCACATAGAGTAGTATAAAAGCGCATTTTAACGCCTATTGACCTTGCGGGGCAATGCGCAGCAACTATTGACTCACACGGTGTACAAGTGCATTTCGAGCCCTATTGTCCCTTAACCTGTACTACTCTATATAGACAGACCTCTCTAGCCGTTTCTTTTCATTCACCACCATGGCAGCGAGCGGAACAGAGCTTGCGTTATTCCAACTGACGTCCGACGTCTACCTCATCGTCAATGACGATCACCTGGAGCTGGTACAAGACGAACCGCAGAAGGTGAAGATTTTGTTATCGCTATCAGGCTGGACTCTATTGACACGGTTGTTACAGGGAAAAGAGCCCGAAATGAATTTCATGCACGTGGAAGTCGGTGTGCACATACGCACTGCTGGAGAGGATTCCTTTTTTCCCCGGTTGGAACAGCGTGGGAGTACCCATATCACACTCTGCCCACCCTTATGCATGGCACTGAAAGATGTACTCCCCGAGGTGAATGACTTACTACACCCCGAGGTGAAAGAAGGGACTGTGGTTAACCGAAGGCTTACACTTGGCTGCACCCTATTGTTGTACTCCAAACGAGTGGACCTCATCGATAACGGACTTATGTGTTGGTGTACGCCTGAACTTGTTTGGTGACCTGGACGGCGATAGCATTCACCTGTGTGACGACGTCTACATTTTCCGCGGTTCCTTTTTCGCTCGACTCATCTGTCTGAACGGAGGTGGTTTTACCCTGGACCCCGATCTATGGACGGCTTTGGAACAAGTAGTCCCCATTGTCGATAAGATACTATATCTATAGGGGTCACACAGTCTAGAGCGTCAGTCAGTCATGAAGCGAACCCGGTGGGATACCCGGAGGGAGTCCCGTAGGGAGACCCGTACGGAGACCCGGAAGGATAAGGGTACAAAACATGTGGATAAGGTGTTAACGGAATTGTATTGCAGTCCAGACAGTCCAGCCGCTTATAGCGCTGTGGGAGCGCTCGCTCGAGCTGCGCAGTCCCAAGGCATCAGTCGAGCTGAAGTTCGCGCATGGTTAAAAACCCAAGACACTTATAGCTTACATCGAGCAACCCGACGGCATTTTCGCCGTAACCGAGTCATCGTAGGATGCATAGAGGCACAATGGCAAGCAGATTTGGTCGATATGAGTCGATTTGCTGCCCACAATGATGGACATCGGTACATGTTGACCTGTATCGATATTTTATCCAAGGTCGCATGGGTGGTACCCATCCGGACCAAAACAGGGGAGAATCTTGTACAGGCGTTCCGGCAGATTTCAAGACAGGTCGCAAACCCCTCTATTTGCAAACGGATGAAGGCACAGCATTTCTCAACCGACACTTTCAAGCCTTTCTCAAGAAACAGAAGGTGTTTTTCTTCCATACGTACAACGAAACCAAAGCCTCTGTGGTGGAACGATTCAATCGGACCTTGAAAGGTCGGATGTACAAGTATTTTACAGCCAAAAACACCCGACGCAAACCCCTCTATTTGCAAACGGATGAAGGCACAGCATTTCTCAACCGACACTTTCAAGCCTTTCTCAAGAAACAGAAGGTGTTTTTCTTCCATACGTACAACGAAACCAAAGCCTCTGTGGTGGAACGATTCAATCGGACCTTGAAAGGTCGGATGTACAAGTATTTTACAGCCAAAAACACCCGACGGTACATCGATGTGCTACCTCAACTGGTCCGAGGGTACAATCGAGCCTATCATCGCAGTATCCAACGGGCGCCCGTCGATGTGACGGAACGCAACGAACATCAAGCGCGCCGTACGCTGTACTCACCCCCTGAAGAAGGGTCTTCACCCCGTTATAAACGCGGAGATGTGGTACGGATCAGTAAAGTCAAAGGTCAATTTGAGAAAAGTTACTTGCCCAACTGGAGTGATGAGCATTTTATCATAGTTCGCAATAGTCCCCGAAACCCACACGTCTATCAACTGGAAGATCTACAAGGAGAAACACTGCAAGGCACGTTTTACGAGGCAGAATTACAACCGGTCGTAGAAACACAGAAAGACTACTACACGGTGGAGGAGATTTTGAAAACGGAACGTCGACGTGGCATCCCCTATCATTTCGTCAAATGGCAAGGTTGGCCCCGTTCGTTTAATTCCTGGGTCTCAGCCCGTGACATGAAACGGATATAAATTCTACCTCACGTCTGCTACACCCTTCAGTCTACGGCTGTACCATGGATAGTGCACAACTTCCTTTACTGCTGCGTACTCGAAAAGGACAAGTCGGTACTGTCGTGTGTATACTAACGCTTCTGAGTGTCTTGTATGGAGGTGTCTTCTACGACTTGGCGTACCTGATATCCTGCCTACCCACCCTCTCACCCACACCCGTCATTCCCTCACCTCAACCTGTATACGCTACCCACAACACCACCAACAATACCATCATCTTCGAAGCACCTACTCTACTCACGCAGGAGTCCGAGGCACCCATCACGAGGGGAACAGCGCCACCCACCACTATCACCACCACCACCACATCCATTCCTACACGGAACATCACGAGGAAAACTCTGGGAGCCACCACACCTCCATTCAGCAGGGTACCACCGGCCCTCGCACCGACACCTCCTCTACGTCACCCTGTAGCAGGTCTTGTACCACGATTACCACGGCAACGGTACCCCCCGGACTACGACCCTCGGTGGGATCCGCGACAACGGTGGTGGGCCTCTGAACGCTTAGCCCAAAACACCAAATAACAAGTGTGCATGGATCCACGGAGGCAGCATCCTTTCACGTGTCTCATCGCTGGACCGCCCGGTTCGGGAAAAACACACTTCGTTCAACGTCTCATCGGGGAACCAGCCCTCATTTCTCCTCCCGTGGCCCGCATCCTTTGGTGTTATGGAGCTTGGCAGCCTGCGTACGAGGAACTGGCACGGAGGCCTGGACGACTCACCTTGGTGGAAGGATTACCCCCACAGGATACCCCAGAAGACACGTTGGTGGTCGTGGATGATCTGATGACCGAAACGGATAGTCGAGTGACCCGCCTTTTTACCAAAGGAAGTCATCATCGCCGGCTGAGTATCATCTACATCGTCCAAAATCTCTTCAGTAACAACAAAGAGCACAGGAACATCAGTTTGAATGCCCAGTATGTAGTGTTGTTCAAAAACTCCAGAGACGCGTCACAAATTATGCACCTGGCGAAACAGATGTACCCTAAAAACACGGCCTTTGTTCGGGAAGCCTCTGAAGATGCCACCCAGGAGGCCCACGGTTACCTGCCCGTCGACTTGAAACAAGGGACACCTTCGGCACTTCGATTGCGGACCCACATTTTTCCCGGAGAGTTTCAGACGGTGTACACGTGTACAAGAACAAGTGTGGACTTCAAACCATTCACTCTCTCATCATGTCTGCGCGGATACGGAAGCACGCGCCGGCGCTTCGCATGTTACGCAGCGCGCCACCGGAGGTGGTCCGGGCCCTGGTGCGCGGGGCGGACGCGGGATTGGTACGGTGCTTGTGTGAAGTGGCTCATAATGTGTTAAAAGGGAATGTTCCCCTCAGTCCTCTGCAGAAAGGGAAATTGCAACGGCACAAGACGGGTGTCCGAACGCTGGCGAAGAAGACGAGTTTAAAGAAAAAGAAACAGGTGTTACAGCAAGGTGGATTTCTCGGGGCACTACTCGCTCCATTAGTAGCCTCCGTACTGGGGCCGTTAGTAGGGTCCATCTTGGGACGCTAACATGGAACATACGAAAAAAATGATGCTGGTCGAACCTCGACTGTTACAAAGTTTGCAATCACCTTACACGGTACAACAATTGCAGTCCCTCGATGAAGAGATGAATATCATACTTCAACGCCGACTGCCCGATCACGAGAAAATTCAACTCTACCATCAGACGCTGAACCGGTACAAGACGTTTATGGATCAATATAGGGGTGGTTCAACACCACTACCTATACTACCACCACCACGACCACCACCCTCATCCGCCTCACCTCAGCTCGAAGATGAAGTGTTGACCAGTGTCCCTAAGGCGTTCAAGACCAAGGCCCGTTTATTGTTGGACCGGGTGAAACAGAATCCTGATATGGGTTGGACCGACCAGGGGGAGCTGCTTATTCGAAACCAAGTGGTCCCGGGGTCTCATATCACCGATCTGATCAACGATGCGGTGCGTTCTCGTAAACACTCTAATCCACCGGGTTGGGAAGCCTTTGCTGGAGCGTTGAAAGACACACACGTCCCTCGAGAATTGGTGGGGAATCGTGAACGCTGGACCTGGATGCAAGCACGCTCTCGACTCCCCCATTCCTGGGAACGTGAGTGGGAACCGCATACCCCTCCCAAAACACCCTCACGGCGGGGACGTTCTTTTCACCCCTATTCGACCTCTATGACGGCAACACCGCGCCGATCACGACGGCAGCTACAACCCCCCAAGACCTGGGACCCCTACTAGGGAACCCTACTAGCGAACCCTACTAGGGAACCTTATTAAAGCCGGGAGCGGAAGCAGAAAAGCTCAGTCGTCATGTTTTTACCTCACGTTGCCCAGTAACAGTTCGCTCGATGTGTTTCCTGACAACACCTTGGTCAAGTACGTGACCCAGTTACCGCAACCGTTGCATTTACCTGGACGGTGGGAATGTGGACTCGTGGATATTCAATACACTAACTTGTGGTACAACGTGCGAGACAAGGACGTGTGGTACGAGGTGACCTACGAAGGCAAAGTAACCCGAAGGCCAATACGATACCCCCAAAGAGTTCATGGAGGGATTGAGAACACTGATGTCTCTACGGGTGGTGACGAATACTTCAAAACCCATCAAATCCTATCCCTTCAAGAATCATGTGGACTTCGATTACAACACACACAACGACAAGGCCTGTCTCCTTCTCAGTCCCAACGTGAGTGTCGAACTCAGTCCGAGCCTACAGCAAATGTTAGGTCTCCCTCATCCGGTCTATTCGGGTCCAAGCATCGACAGAGCCGACATTGCGATGGATATGAAAGTGGGTATGTACGGACTCTACGTCTGCTCGGACGTGGTCGACAACCACATTGTGAGTGATGTCAACACACCCCTGTTACGGGTGGTTTCCATTAGAAAGAAGTATGGAGATCAACTCACCCAGAGTTTCAACCACCTACTCTACCTACCCGTACGACACACCGATTTCAACACGATCACGGTGGATATAAGAGATGACACGGGACGCCCGGTGGCATTCGAACGAGGGAAAGTGGTGCTGACACTTCATTTCTGACAAGCACGTTCCCCTCACTTCGTATAATATGCCAGTGCCATACGGCCAGCTATGCCGACTATTACAAGAAACAAACGGGAGGTGGCGGTCCGGTGTTTAGCGGTGCACGCATGCAGCGAGGTCACGGGCTGGAAAACATACTGGGGAGCATCGTCAAAACGTTCTTACCTCTGGTGACACGTGGCGTAAAAACGGTGGGCAAACAAGCGGGACGCAGTGCACTGCAAGTCGCCGGTGATGTCTTGAGTGGGTCGGCACCCCGACAAGCCTTGAAACTACGGGCCAAAGAAGCAGGCAGTGTATTAGTGGCCAATTACAAGCGTCTAGTCCGTCATTCATAATCCAGCCGTCGTCCATTAGAGAATATCCGCGTCCATAATCCAAAGACCTATTCCATTTTCCATATAACAGTATTAGCACCAAATTCAAAAAGACAATCACAGTATACATAAACATAGGCTTGCTTCCTGCAAGAGAGAAGCGGTCAACAGTTTTCAATGATGCCGGCAAGACATCATGATGTTCTAAAAATATCAAATCCGTATCGCTGATCAGTATTCTTAATCCATAATATTCGTTGTAAAGTCGTCATCTAAAGAATGATGCATCTCAGTCACGCTTTGATTGTGACTGTTCATATGAGTACCATGAGGATCTTGAAGCACATGGGTTCATACGGCCCCTAGCCCCGGGTTAAGCGGAATTAGACACAAGTTACGAAACGTAGCGCCATAGATCTTGCACGCTACGTTCGTATTTTGCTATCAGCATGCGATATGTATCGCCAAATTTGAGAAACTTTGAGTGGAGGCGCTTGGTGGAATAGCCCTGTTTTATAAGTTTCTGCACCAATGTTTTGTGACGTTGATTAAAATCATCACATTTAACACAGGATCTAGCAAATGCTACTAAGCGAGATATGTATACGCCATATGCAGGTCCCACTGGAATATTACTATCCAGAAAGGGATAGTTTACGATGTCGAAATTGTAATCATCTCTTTTGTCATAAAGTCGACGAGAGAGAATGTCCGCTTCATTTTTATAGAGATAGAGGTCTAAATAAGATGTGCCTGTAGGGCTATCTGTAGTTTCCTTCAAATCCAGTGAAGGTGGATATATATCCTTCACTGCGTCATTTATATAGCGATTATCCACAGCGAGAAGATCGTCTGTATAGCGTTTGGTGAATGAGAAGGAACGGGCTTTGAATGGATCGGTTTTTGAAAGCGCCTGCATATAGTCATATTCATAAGAGAACAGATACAGGTCGGCCAACAGGGGTGCACAATTAGTACCCATTGGAATACCTATATGCTGCTGATATATTGTGTTGCCAAATTTCACATAGATATTTTTAATGAGAAATTCAAGCAACTCTATAAACAAAGAAACATCCCATGAATGATATCTCTTGCATGTAGTAGAGCTAAAGAATGCTTTATGGCTTCTGACATTAATATATCTACGATCAGTTTTCTTGAACACAGATGCTATTAATGAACTTAGACGATCAATAAGGTCCTGATGAGGGATTGTAGTATAGAGAGTCGAGAAATCCCATGTGGATACATGTCTGTACGGTATGTGACCTTTAGCATCAAGTTCTTCCGTAAGACATTTTGAGTTTTTCAATATCCACATACATTCAACGCCAGAGTTCTTAGAAATAATGGCGCAATACCTTTCCCAAAATGCTTTTACCTCCTGAAGGGCCCTCGTCAATAGGGTTGAAAGAAGCTTGGTGGTGCAGCTTCTAGAACCAGCTATGAATCTAGCTTTGTGTGGTGATTTATGCATTTTGGGAGTCCAGTATAGTTGGGTATCCCCGGCCCAGGGGAGAGTCATTCGACGGCCAACACACCGACGACGCACACCCCAGAAGAAGAAGAAGAAGAAGAAGAAGAAGAGAGACATCTTTGCATAATGGCATTCATTCACTCCGAGTCGTGTCCGTCTACCAACAGTGAATTGGATTTGTGGACTATCCCACCCACACAGACCAGTGTCGCCGAGGGTCGCTGGGTAGAACATCGCCCCCTGGCTAGCCTGACGGGCACGGGACCGCTGGAATTTACCATTGAAAACAAAGATACGGCCTACCTGGATTTAGCCCACACCTACTTTTACGTGAATGCCAAAGTGGTGGACAGAGATGGAACGGACATCGCGGCCGACGCGGTGGTAGCTTTGGTGAATCTCTGGCTGCACTCGATGTTCCAACAGGTGTATATCAGTCTGAACGATAAACTCATCAGTACGTTCACCAATACGTACCCGTATCGAGCCTACATCGAGACGCTGTTGTCGTACGGAGACAATGCCAAAAACACACACTTGTCAGCCCCACTGTACTACAGAGATACGCCCGGAGCAATGGATGCGACCACCCTTGTCAATAGTGGGTTCGGCCATCGCAGGCAGTTTACAGCCGGTAGCCGGTCCGTCGATATGATGGGGCGACTGCACGCCGACCTGTTCCTGCAAGACCGCTACATGATGAACGGCGTATCCATCAAGATCAAGTTGATCCGTTCGCCACCCACTTTCGCCTTGATGTCCGATGGAGATGCCCCCAATTACAAGATCATCATAGAAGATGCAGCCCTGTTTGTCCGTACGGTGGATTTGCAACAGGGCGTGTTGCTGAGTCACATGGAAGCCTTATTGAAAAAACCAGCCCTGTATCCCGTCCGAAGTGTTCTCTGTGCCAGCAGGTACGATGATGGCCAATCGTGAAAATTTATTTCTAGAGGATCTACCTAAACATCTTACCCTGGCGTGTATCACCAATACCAGTTTCAATGGCCGGTGGACAGAGAATCCGTTCAACTTTCAACATTTCAACATCAACTTTGTGGCACTGCACGTGGCCGGCCATCAAATTCCAGTCCGTCCGTTACAACCGGATTTTGGAAACCATCACTATGTGCGGAGCTACCTGAACCTGTTTACAGCCACAGGACAAAACAATCAGGACGAAGGAAATATCACTCCACGAGACTCGACGACAATCTGCGTCCTCAGGAAATATAATACCACCCAAAATCTCTAAAGTATGTCAAGATGTAGCGTATTTTCGATTGTATCGTCCAGTGAACATAATCGAAACATCCCAAGATCGGCTTTTCTTGAAACTAAACTACTTAGATAAAGGACTGGACATTATTAATTTACCTCGAATCCTGAATGATCCAGAGGTATGCAATACTGTACCAAACCTTTTTAAGTTCACAGAACCTCCTTGCATTTCATATAAGTATACTAAATCTATAGCCACCAAAATATTCAATTACTCTAATGCTGTCAAGGAGTTTGACTGGAACTTATACACGTCGGGGGCTATAGTTGTGATTGTGAATCGTCGAACTTTATCTATACACCATGCAAACATGTGGTGACTGGTGACCTTGATGTGGTGAGTGATAAGGACCTAAGATTACTCCTGATGAAGGGACCTAAATATAGAGAGCCAAAATATAAATCTGAAGGCCGACCAGAAGATAGTCCTGTCTGCTTTGGAACAGTACGTTATTGATTGGTCTAAGCGAGAAAAGGTTGAACCTACAGTACTGGATAATTTGCTGGACCTCACCAAGAGCAAGGTCGTTGAAACAATCCGCCATATTGACAGAAGTACCCTTCCCCAAGTAAAACAAGTACTGAGAAGCCCCAATTCGCAAGAAGTTCTAGCAAATCTCCAGAGTAAATTCGTCATAGTCCCAGCAGACAAAGCTCCAAATAATATAATATTCATATGTAAATATTACTATTACCAGGTGCTGGTTGAAGAATTGAGTGAAAACATATCGTCATCATATACGTCTACTTACTCTCAAACTGCATTTACTCTGGAAGATTTATTTAACAATCACAAAACGTTTCTCAAGGAAAGAGGTATTTGTCTTTCAACCAAACATAACGATATACCAAAAGTATACTGGACTCCCAAAATGCATAAATTACCATACAAAGCTAGATTCATAGCTGGTTCTAGAAGCTGCACCACCAAGCTTCTTTCAATCCTGTTGACGAGGGCCCTTCAGGAGGTAAAAGCATTTTGGGAACGGTATTGCGCCACTATTTCTAAAAACTCTGGCGCTGAATGTATGTGGATATTGAAAAACTCAAAATGTCTTACGGAAGAACTTGATGCTACGGTCACATACCGTATAGACATGTATCCACATTTCTCGACTCTCTATACCACAATCCCTCATCAGGACCTTATTGACCGCCTAAGTTCATTAATAGTATCTGTGTTCAAGAAAACTGATCATAGATATATTAATGTCGGAAGCCATAAAGCATTCTTTAGCTCTACTACATACAAGAGATATCATTCATGGGATGTTTCTTTGTTTATAGAGTTGCTTGAATTTCTCATTAAAAATATCTATGTGAAATTTGGCAACACTATATATCAGCAGCATATAGGTATTCCAATGGGTACTAATTGTGCACCCTTGTTGGCTGACCTGTATCTGTTCTCTTATGAATATGACTATATGCAGGCGCTTTCAAAAACCGATCCATTCAAAGCCCGTTCCTTCTCATTTACCAAACGCTATATAGACGATCTTCTCGCTGTGGATAATCGCTATATAAATGACGCAGTGAAGAATATGTATCCATCTTCACTGGATTTGAAGGAAACTACAGATAACCCTACAGGCACATCATATTTAGATCTATATCTCTACAAAAATGAAGCGGGCATTCTCTCTCGTCGACAGTATGACAAAAGAGATGATTACAATTTCGACATCGTAAACTATCCCTTTCTGAACAATAATATTCCAGTGGGACCTGCATATGGCGTATACATATCTTGCCTAGTAGCATTTGCTAGATCCTGCGTTAAATGTGACGATTTTAATCAACGTCACAAAACATTGTTGCAGAAACTTATAAAACAGGGCTACACCACCAAGCGCCTCCACTCAAATTTGGCGATACATATCGCATGCTGATAACAAAATACGAGCGTAGCGTGATCTATGGCGTTACGTTTCGTAACTTGTGTCTAATTCCGCTTAACCCGGGGCTAGGGGCCGTATGAACCCATGTACTTCAAGATACTCATGGTACTCATATGAACAGTCACAATCAAAGCGTGACTGAGATACATCATTCTTTAGATGACGACTTTACAACGAATATTATGGATTAAGAATACTGATCAGCGATACGGATTTGATATTTTTGGAACATCATGATGTCTTGCCGGCATCATTGAAAACTGTTGACCGCTTCTCTCTTGCAGGAAACAAGCCTATGTTTATGTATACTATGATTGTCTTTTTGAATTTGGTGCTAATACTGTTATATGGAATATGGAATAGGTCTTTGGATTATGGACGCGGATATTCTCTAATGGACGACGGCTGAATTATGAATGACGGACCAGACGCTTGTAATTTGCCCGTGGGCACACTTTGTTTGCCTTCGACCTCACCCCTACCTTGGTACACGATCATCAACTGGCCTTGCTCAAGAAAGTAAACTTACGGTTGGAATTGCGTTCCTCGGTAGCTCTACCCCATACCATTAACGTGATTTGCTACACCGAGTTTAATAACGTCATCACAGTAGATCAGCAAAGAAACGTCCTGTGTGACTACGCCAGCTAGAGTGATGGATACAGAGCAGCTCATCGCCATACTCCAGCGGGATCCCCGGGTACCCTTTCGAGGTGTGTTTCGACGCAATGTCTTTCCCACCCCAGCCACCCATGCGGCTTACATCCTGAATACAGACCCTGGTACTCGACCGGGTGAGCATTGGGTGGGTGTATACGTAGACGCCCTGGGCCAAGGAGAATACTTTGATTCCTACGGACTTGCACCCCTGCATCCCGATTTGACCCAGTTCATGGACGAATCTACTACAGTCTGTCGTTGGAATACTAAAAGATTACAAGGACCCTTGAGTAGTGTATGCGGAGAGTACTGTGTGTTTTATCTCACTCACCGGAGTAGAGGATATTCTATGCAAACGATCGTACAGATGTTTGATGATTATTCTCAAGCCGAAGACCGTGATGTCTTAGTGTACGACTGGGATGCCTTTCGTTTTAATGTGCATGCTCCATTTCTCTGGTTGTCTTATCGATTAAACCGATACATATATCTGACGTTGATGCAAAGCTCGAGTCGCTTTCATGACTTGAAGATGTTGAAGCTGTCGGACTTGGCAGTGGAACTGGGGTAGAACATAATTGTCTGCCTGGATGGTGATTCATAAGGCTTGAGTTTCCAGGATTCGCCGATAATGGCCTGACTGGGATCTTTATCGCCTTGACGACGGGCAGACGTCACGATGTCGGCATGCCCCGCAAAACAGTCGTTCGGTACGTACTGTAGGACTTGGTACACTCGCGTCATTTCGAGGCCGTAGCTCATGTACCACTGTAGTAGCGGGGTACCCAGCAAGATTTTTTCTCCCCACATGTTTCCGATCAGCATCCGACAAGGACGTGGCAGGCATTGTGTCTCCAATGTCATCCCGACTCACCAGCGTGTTTTTTAAAGATGGGTGGGCACTGGGCGAATAGAGGCTTGAGGTTGTCGGGAACATGCAGATCGCATTCTACAAACCCGTAGAGGTCCCCGGAACGAACGGCGTCGAGAAGCTGTGGCTAGGTCAGGAGTCGCCGGCGACTGAGAGGGTACTCTCGCGCTTTAAGGAAGCGGCGTAAGTATGGGAGGGCCTGGCACATGGTGTGAAATTCACACTCCCACATTTCGATGTGCTGGTACCCCATCTCTTTCGCGTAATCCCCGTTCTCCACCACTTCTGCCCGTAGTTTTTCCGCCGATTTTCCCCGTCGTTCGTTGAAGCGGCCAGCGCTGGAATGGCATTGGTGGCCATGCCAGTA
The DNA here is from genome assembly GCA_036873755.1 of Hanleya hanleyi. NCBI lineage: Eukaryota > Metazoa > Mollusca > Polyplacophora > Lepidopleurida > Hanleyidae > Hanleya > Hanleya hanleyi. The sequence continues at coordinate 57,193 of JAVTVY010033323.1, read as the reverse complement.
ACACCCGTAAAATTGGAATACGGTGGGTTTATTGTGGAGTATAGCAAACCCATCGACGGAGAGTCTACGATCTCCTATCCGCTTCTCTGTGGCGTTGGTTTGGTTTCGTATAGAAATTCCCCGTCGATCGGCTTCCCAGTCCAACCACTGGTCAGGCAAATGCTTGTACGGCGTACGTTCAGGTCGGAAATGCTGACCTTCGGCCAACCAGCGCGCATAATGACCACTGGGCAGGGGTTGGGCGAGAGACCACAGATACAGGGCATTGGCGTCGAATCCAATGATTTTGGCACAGGGTTTCCCACCTGGAAGGGTGGTGACGTCCTTCTCGTGCTAGCGATGAAAAATAAGGCTTGGTCCGCCGACGATGTTCTGCTTTAAACAACCATACATGTCCTCGTCTTTTTGTTGCATGAGTGAAAAGTACGTGGAACAATCTTAAAAAAGATGGCGAAGCGCAAGACCCGGTAAACTCAAGCACTCCTTGAATATGTCCACGTGCATTTGATCCCGAAAGAGTTGGGCCATTTTCTCGGCCGCTTCGAGGAATGGAACCACATCTAAGTTGTTATAATACACCAGGAAATCTCGCAAGGTCTGCATATGTTGGTCGTTCCATACCTGCTGTAGTTCCAGGTACGTGTCTTCCGAACATTCCACCTGCTTCAGATCGTCGAAGAAAGCGTCCCGGGGTGGTAACTGTGTTTCCTACAAGCGGTCGAGCGTTGACATATAGGTGTAAAGGAACCTCCCTTTGGTTTGTGCACAGTCATAGGCCTTCACCCACTGATCATAGCTGTAATTTGGAGCTAAGTAGTTGCGTACATCCAGGAAATGGAGTGATGTGGTGGTGAGGGCCATGTGGTTGTTGATCTTTTTTGATGACGGACTTGATGGTATCGGACTGGGCCAAGTACGGGTAGAGAAATTCCTTCACCATGTTCAAATCGTATCGCGCCGAATTAAAGCCGAGCACAGGTAACTGGTCTAGGCATTGTAGGAAGCGCAACTTCAATTTCTCCGCATACGGCTTGGGTAAGGGTACAGCCTCCGGCTGAATGTCCTGCATCGCCGACTCAGACTTAGACTCCGACTCCGTCTCCGACTCTTCATCGTCGCTGAAGGATACACCAGGTGTAGGAATACGATCGTCGAGTTGGTCCAGCACGTCCTGGAACTTGGACACCAACAGTTCTGTACTGGCCGCACTCACTGCCTCTAACTACTCCATCATCCGGGTAATCAACTCATGGGAGTCCCCAGTGGACACGAAACAGACGGGTGCAGCGTCATAGCCGGGTACGTTGCTGGAAATGCTGACACTCAGGGGAGTATGGCGCTGTGTCCACTGCGTTTTGGCTGAGAAAATGTCCATGGGTTTCAAAATGGCCTCGAAATCATAACACGCCCGGTAGGGAAAATAACGGTCCTCTAGTGGCATGACAATGCCCTCATCAGCCAGGTCTTCGAAAATAGTAGGCGTGTTATGGTACACACCACCAGGAAATTCGCGTTTCACAGCGTTGCCACAAATCTTCTCGTGCTGATGTAAGTTGAACGATTGGTCAAACACCCGATGGCATTGAGAACAACTGTAGGATTGCGCGTACAGGCTCATATCGTAGATCAGGGAAAAATGACTCCCACTCCGTTGTCGAAGACATTGACTTTCATCGTAGAGGCATACCGTTTTGTTGAGCGATGAACCAATTCAGCCACAAATGTATCCTCCTCCCCCTTCGGTAGTAAACGGTACACAAAGATATTAACGTGGAACAGCGTTTCCATGACATCCAAGTACTTGAATGGGACTCCCCGGAACTGCCACGGGTCAATGTCTTGCGCCTCTAGATACTCTTCCCAATACATAGTTGCATTTCTATCACAATTTCTGGGATTACACTGGTGCAAATGAACGGCCAAACACCGAAACAGACATTTCCGGTCTTTGTAGGGCCCATGTTTTCCTGCCGTTAACGCATACAGCCCTTTTCGATGGAGCAGCCAAGGCGGAAGAATAACAGGAGCGCCGATGGGGTGATCTCTCAATTTGGTGACGAAAAATGTGACGTTCGTCACCATTTCTACAGTCCATTTGGTGTTGGGACGTTGCAACCGGGCCCATTCCAATGGATCCAACGTAGCCAGTTGGTCGATGAGTGGCTCCAGAGAAATAGCATCCGTCACCGTGAACGGCTGGTCAAGCACATAGGAATTATTACTGGGGTCAAAATACCGCAGTTGGTCCATCTCTTTGTGCCGTAAGATATACCCATATGTCATATTCAATTTGAAGGCTGTCACCTGATCTGTAAAAATATTCTCGGCGTAAGCAGGAAGATGCGTGAGGTCTTCCAACCGGAAATTATGCAAATCCAATAGGCGACGGTGACGGTGGAAACAACGGCGTATGGTGTTCCAGTGACGGCGGTACAACGCACTCACACGCTCGTCTTCGGGTAAGACTTCAGCCGGAGGCGCTCCTGGATCCTCTGGAAAATCTTCTCCACGTCTCATGCTATCGGTGTGGCTTCAGGCTCCACTGGTATTAGCTCGTCAGGTAGGCTGGTCAAATAACTCCTCAGGTAGGCTGGTCAGGTAGCTCCGGTCAGGCTGGCTCAGGGTGGTCAGGTAGCTCCTGTCAAGTAGGCAGGCCAATGAATGAAGCCATTCCATGAAAATCCCCACTTTTATACACCACCCTGACAGACCCCGGATGTACAAAGAAGCCACTGGGAAACCCGGATGTACAAGAACCCGGATGTACAAGAACCCGTATGTAATGGATGGAAAAACCCACACTACAGGTATTGCTAGAGGACCCGGATATAGGTCAATCCTAAAATACCCGACTGTTCCCATCACTGGGAAACCCGGATGTACAAGAACCCGTATGTAATGGAAAAAAACCCACACTACAGGTATTGCTAGAGGACCCGGATATAGGTCAACCCTAAAATACCCGACTGTAAGGCCCTCTACAAGAATGTAAACAAGTCCCGGATGAACAGGTCAGTACATGCATTCCTATCATTCAATATGACCTTGAACTATCACGTGACCTCCCCGTGATGGAAAAAGCCCAGAACCAGTACATAGACCCAGGTCACGCCCGATTCACACAGACCGGAAGTGACGGCATACACATGCGCACTCCCCGTGATGGAAAAACCCCAGAACCAAGGCATACGACTAGGTCAAAATACGCGCTTCTGATTGGCTGACGCAAAGGTCAAAGATCACGTGATATGCAAATTTTTTAGGTCAATGGGCTCTGAAATCCTTGCTGTATACTACTAACCTACTTTGGTATCCTGGCTCAGTATACGCAAATACATGAGGGGAGAGGATTTGGGGCCATAAAGAAGCGTAAAGGGGGGAGGGAGTGTCAAAATCCAAGATTTTGATGTAACATTTATGTAACGCTTGGCATGACCCTGCTGTGGTGTGTGACAATCGTGTGTGCAGAGAGGTGAGCTGACTGGAGGAATCTCCAATATCCTATACTTGTGTTATGAATAGTTCGATTGGGAGTAAGTGAGATCAGAAGCTCCAAATATTTGAAGTAAGGAGGGGTAAGGGAGGTGAGAATTAAACGCAAAATAAAAAGTGTGGTGGAAAAAGAAGCCGGAGTACGAACAGGAAGTCAAATGATCTCACAGACATATATACTGTCTGCATAATTCTAAAAACCCAAATCGATTCCTGTTATTTGCATCTCAGACACGCTTTTATTGTAGATGTTCATGTGGACATCTTAAACGGCATGACCACACGGCCCCTAGCACCGGCTTAAGCGATGTTAGATACAAATATTGAAGAGCGATAATGTAATAGCCCTACCAAGTCATCTGATCGAAATGATGAACCATGTGATCATTAGATAGAAGAAACGACCCAAACGAGGTTTTTAAAAAAATAGAATAGTTCTTATTCAGGATACTTATCTGTGACGCACGACACCAACCAAGCGCTTAAATCTCCACTGTGTTCACCAGTCACAAAACTACAGCCACAATGATCTGTACAGAGGACAAGCCTCGGGGACAAAACGTCCACCAACAGAATCTCACCATATACAGGCAACATTTGGCGCAGAATAGGGAGCAGACTGTAGAAGTTGTGCCTACCGGGGGTAATGGTGAGGAGCTAATGGTGAAACTGTTCCTGTCATGCGCGAGGCTCTCAAAGTTGTGCAGGAAGGTGGGTCTCATGGGCGCGGTTCGTCAGTTGATTGGTTAATAGTTGGAAATGTTCCGAGAAATGTTCGCGGTCACAGCACACAGCATTCGCAACTGCTCGGCCTATTCCGTCGAAGTCATAGTGTTACGTCATCAAAGCGTAACGGAAAGATTTGTGAAGTCAAGGATTAACAATCAAATATTTATTTGCAATACTAAAATCATATACAATTTAAGTAAGGTTAATACAAAAAATAAATATGTGAATATAGTCTTACTGTTCAATGCTATACCGGTGTGCACTTTACAGTCCTAGTTGACGCGCAAAAGTCACTCTTCTGTATAATGGTAATCCAACACTGCTCAGTTGCACACAGTCCCAGCAAATGTCCAATATCCGATAGCCTTCAACAAATAGCGTAGACCATGCAGCAGCCAAACGTTAATGAGTAAATAATCCAGCAGTCCGTAGTCACAGGCGAAGGTAAAATCCAGGTAATAACACGGTATCACAGACCCACATAAAACCCAGTTTGAATTCCCTGCTGAATGACTGAGCGCTATTTATACTGTATGAGGCATTCCAGATCATTCTACCAATTCAAGAAGCTTCTAGAATACACATTATTACCGCATCATCTGACCTAGATACAATTTACAGTAGCCTTCCAGAAAGCTCCAAGTGTCTAACCCACATAATACAAGCTTGCGTCAGCCCTATATTCCAGAAACATCGACAATGTCTAATAATAGACTACAATACCATGACACCCCTCCCCCTCTTAAAAAAAAGAAAGTTTCAAACTTGGAACTTTCTTGACAATTCAAAACATTATTGCAAAAAAATCTATATTACAACAGCAAAAATGTTGACAAACATATGTACATTATATGCGAGACAAACAATCAGCAGTCAAATTGTCCTTGCCCTTAATATGTCTGATTTCAATATTGTATTCTTGTAACATCAAACTCCATCTCAACAATCTTTGATTTTTGTTTTTCATCTTACTTATGAAAACAAGTGGATTGTGATCACTGAATACAGTAATTGGCAATGATGAAGAAGTAACATAAACATCAAAATGTTGTAAAGCCAATATCATTGCCAAACTTTCTTTCTCAATTGTAGAATAATTTCTCTGATGTTTGACAAATATACGTGAAAAATAACATATTGGGTGATCTACACCATCTATACCTTCTTGTAACAAAACGGCACCAGCAGCAACATCACTAGCATCTACAGCCAGTTTAAAAGGTGAATCAAAATCTGGTGCTGAAAGAACTGGCGCGCTCTTGAGTATGGCTTTCAGGTTTTCAAAAGCTGATTCACATTCATTGGTCCAAACAATTACAAGCATCTAGTCCGTCATTCATAATCCAGCCGTCGTCCATTAGAGAATTTTCTTAAGAGTTGAGATAAAGGCTCAGTAATATCTGAAAAAAATTTACAAAATTTTCTGTAGTAACCCGCCATACCCAAGAAACGCATCAGTTGTCTCTTACATGTTGGTCTTGGAAATAGCGAGATAGCAATAACCTAACCTACAACATGACCCAAGAATGTTACACGTGCATGTCCAAATTCACTTTTTCCAAGGTTGACTGTCAGCTTGGCGTCACTTAGTCGATTAAACATAGCGGGAATTCTCTGTAGATGATCTTCCCATGTATCGCTGTAGACAATGACGTCATCAATGTAAGTCTTACATCCTTCCAAACCAGAAGTCACACGGTTGATGAGACGCTCGAACGTGGCCGGAGAATTTTTCATTCCAAATGGCATGACTTTGTACTGGAACAGATCCTCCGAAGTGACGAATGCTGATATCTCCTTCACACCATCTGTCAGTGGAACTTGCCAAAATCCTTTCAGAAGATCAAACTTTGACACAAACTTGGCACTTCCCACTTTATCAATACAATCGTCAATGCATGGAATAGGGAATGTGTCTGTTTTGGTCAATGTGTTCACCTTTCTGTAGTCAGCACACATCCTGTAAATGCCATCTGGCTTTCGAACGAGGATACAAGGTGAACTCCAGTTACTATTACTTGGTTCAATGAAGTCATTGTCCAATAAATACTGAATCTCTTTTTTCAGATAGTTGTGTTTAATGTGATTCAAACGATATGGGTGCTGCTTCACTGGATTAGAATCTCCGATATTGACGTAATGTGAAATTTCATCACTACAAGCGTCTAGTCCGTCATTCATAATCCAGCCGTCGTCCATTAGAGAATATCCGCGTCCATAATCCAAAGACCTATTCCATTTTCCACATAACAGTATTAACACCAAATTCAAAAAGACAATCATAGTATACATAAACATAGGCTTGTTTCCTGCAAGAGAGAAGCGGTCAACAGTTTTCAATGATGCCGGCAAGACATCATGATGTTCCGGTGAAATAGTCAAATCCGGCATTATCGCTGATCAGTATTCCTTAATCCATAATATATTCGTTATAGAGTCGAAGTCATTCAAAAGATGTATCTCAGTCACGCTTTGATTGGTAATCGTTCATATGAGTACCATGAGGATCTTGAAGCGCGGTTCATACGGCCCCTAGCCCCGGTTAATGAATTAGACACGCGTTACGAAACGCGCCATAGATCTTGGTACGCCACGTTCGTATTTTGCTCACGTATGCGATATAAAATGCCAAATTTGGTGAAACTTCGGGAGCGTAGGCGCTTGGTGGAATAGCCCTGTTTTATAAGTTTCTGCAACAATGTTTTGTGACGTTGATTAAAATCATCACATTTAACACAGATCTAGCAAATGCTACTAAGCGAGATATGTATACGCCATATGCAGGTCCCACTGGAATATTACTATCCAGAAAGGGATAGTTTACGATGTCGAAATTGTAATCATCTCTTTTGTCATAAAGTTGACGAGAGAGAATGCCCGCTTCATTTTTATAGAGATAGAGATCTAAATAAGATGTGCCTGTAGGGCTATCTGTAGTTTCCTTCAAATCCAGTGAAGGTGGATATATAACCCTTCTACTGCGTCAGTAACCGCTTATAGTTGAAGCATATCCACAGCGAGAAGATCGTCTATATAGCTTGGCAAATTATAGAAGCAAACGGGCTTTGAATGGACCGGTTTTTAAAAGCGCCTGCATATAGTCGTATTCCTAAGAAAACAGATATAGTTCAGCCAACATGGGTGCACAACTAGCACCCATTGAAATACCTATATGCAGTTGATATATTGTGTTGCTAATTTTCACATAGATATTTTTAATGAGAAATTCAAGCAACTCTATAAACAAAGAAACATCCATGAATGATATCTCTTGTATGTAGGTAGAGTCTGGAAAGAGGCACACAAAGTTGAGAGCATGCTTCTCTTAATGCTTATTTAATAGCCTCCTGCTGACACTCCAGCTTTTCTGTGTGAAACATTGGTGAGATAGCTGAGTTCACAAATTAAATCCTTGACGCTCCACTAGAAAACCTGATATGTATCGTGCAAGCAGAGAGGCCTTGAGTAAACCTTGGCTGGACATATGTTCAGCATTACATGTATCACCTGGTAATTCAAGTCTTCCAAAAGATATCTTTGGAGCTTTTCTCAATATCCACATACATTCAACGCCAAGAGTTCTTAGAAATAATGGCGCAATACCTTTCCCAAAATGCTTTTACCTCCTGAAGGGCCCTCGTCAATAGGGTTGAAAGAAGCTTGGTGGTGCAGCTTCTAGAACCAGCTATGAATCTAGCTTTGTATGGTGATTTATGCATTTTGGGAGTCCAGTATATTTTTGGTATGTCGTTATGATTGGTTGGAAGACAAATACCTCTTTCCCTCAGAAACTTTTTGTGATTGTTAAATAAATCTTCCAGAGTAAATGCAGTTTGGGAGTAAGTAGACGTATTTGATGAAGATATGTCTACACTCAATTCTTTAACCAACACCTGGTAATAGTAATATTTACATATGAATATTATATTATTCGGAGCTTTGTCTGCTGGGACTATGACGAATTTACTCTGGAGATTTGCTAGAACTTCTTGCGAATTGAGGTTTCTCAGTACTGGTTTTGCTTGGGGAAGAGTACTTCTGTCAATATGGCGGATTGTTTCAACGACCTTGCTCTTGGTGAGGTCCAGCCAATCAGCGAGTACTGTAGGTTCAACTTTTTCTCGCTTAGACCAATCAATAACGTACTGTTCCAATGCAGACAGGACTATCTTCTGGTCGGCCTGCAGATTAGGGATATCGGGAAACAAATGTTCAAATTGACTAAGCAGAGTTCGAAGTTCTTCCTGACGCGCTGGTTCGAGATGACACAACTTGGAATCCAAATTAAGTAGAATTACAACACATATAAGGGAAGTCAGAGTTCTGTCATTTTGCCGCTGTCATGGGCTCTTCACACGTTTAACTATTATCAGGGTCAGAACTAACTACACTTACAGGGTGTACAGTACTGTTAGTGCTATCTCTGTCTATGTATAACTTTAACATATTTACATGACATAACTGTTTGTGTTTACGCCTGTCAGGAGTCTGAATTACATAATTAAGGTCAATTTCTTTTCAATGACATAAAGACCATAATATCTAGCCTTAAGTGGATTACCAGTAATAGGCAGAAAAGCCAGTACCTTTTCAGCAGGTTTGAAACTTCGTTTAAGGGCATGTTTATCATAGGTTATTTTCATACATTTTTGTGCTGACTTTGAATTTTACATGGCCAAATCACGTGCTTTAGTCAACCTGGTGCGAAAGTCCGACACATATTGTAAGAGACTACATGAGTCAAGATCACTGTCTAGGAAGTTTTCCTTTAGCAGTTTAAGTGGTCTTCTAACTGTATGACCAAAGACTACTTCAAATGGACTGAAGCCTATAGACTCTAGAACAGACTCTGTAACAGCAAACAATAACAAATGTATGCCTTCACATCTTACAAATGTGCACCCCTGTTGGCTGACCTATATCTGTTCTCTTATGAATATGACTATATGCAGGCGCTTTCAAAAACCGATCCATTCAAAGCCCGTTCCTTCTCATTCACCAAACGCTATATAGACGATCTTCTCCCTGTAGATAATCGCTATATAAATGACGCAGTGAAGGATATATATCCACCTTCACTGGATTTGAAGGAAACTACAGACAGCCCTACAGGCACATCATATTTAGATCTATATCTCTATAAAAATGAAGCGGGCATTCTCTCTCGTCGACTTTATGACAAAAGAGATGATTACAATTTCGACATCGTAAACTATCCCTTTCTGGATAGTAATATTCCAGTGGGACCTGCATATGGCGTATACATATCTCGCTTAGTAGCATTTGCTAGATCCTGTGTTAAATGTGATGATTTTAATCAACGTCACAAAACATTGTTGCAGAAACTTATAAAACAGGGCTATTCCACCAAGCGCCTCCACTCAAAGTTTCTCAAATTTGGCGATACATATCGCATGCTGATCAAAAATACGAACGTAGCGTGCAAGATCTATGGCGCTACGTTTCGTAACTTGTGTCTAATTCCGCTTAACCCGGGCTAGGGGCCGTATGAACCCATGTACTTCAAGATCCTCATGGTACTCATATGAACAGTCACAATCAAAGCGTGACTGAGATACATCATTCTTTAGATGACGACTTCACAGCGAATATTATGGATTAAGAATACTGATCAGCGATACGGATTTGATATTTTTGGAACATCATGATGTCTTGCCGGCATCATTGAAAACTGTTGACCGCTTCTCTCTTGCAGGAAACAAGTCTATGTTTATGTATACTATGATTGTCTTTTTGAATTTGGTGCTATTACTGTTATATGGAATATGGAATAGGTCTTTGGATTATGGACGCGGATATTCTCTAATGGACGACGGCTGAATTATGAATGACGGACTAGACGCTTGTAATTCATCCCAGTCTTTCTCAGTCTCAAAACAATAAGTCCTAATCATGTTATTTAATGTGTGGTGAAATCTTTCTAATGCGCCTTGGCTTTCTGGGTGGTATGCAGATGATTTGTACTGCTTTATTCCCAATTCATGAAATTAGATCCCTGATCAGACTAAACGGACTGGGGTAGGCCGACAAGTGTGAAAAACTTAACTAAGGCCTTAACAATAGTTTTTGCCTTAATATTCCGTAAAGAAATGGCCTCAGGGAACCTGGTTGATGCACACATGACTGTTAACATGTATTGATTACCTGACTTTGTTTTTGGTAATGGACCAACACAATCTAGAATCACCCTAATAAATGCTTCCTCAGATGCAGGGATTGGTTGTAGAGGGGCCTTTGGTATGGTTTGGTTTGGTTTTCCTACCATTTGACATATGTGGCATGACCTACAAAATTCCATAACATCTTCCATTAAATTTGATCAATAGAAATGATTTAGAATTTTGTAATAAATGGCCTGAGGTGTTTCATGGGCTAGTCTGAGGATATCTGAACGACATGAATTTGGTACTACAATCTGATACTTAACTGCCCACTCATCATCAGGTGACACATCTGGCGGTCTCCATTTGCGCATAAGAACATCATTCTTACAAAAGTAACACACTGGCTCTTGAGTTACATCACACTCATCTACTGCCCTATCAAACAACTTGGAAATGTCTTTGACACTATGCTGTTCATTAACCAGCCGTGATTTTGAAATTTTGTCATTAGAACATTCCAATTTGCTATCAAAATGTGGCTTATCAGCCTCATCATTTAAACATACGAAAGTGTCGGTCAAACAAACGTCATCGATGACGTCATCTTTAAGGGACTTTTCAGACTCCTCAGCCAATTTACTCATGGCTCTAGTAACTGCACAAGCAGGACACAAACTTTGAATTTCGTCTTCAACTGGATCATGGATCTGATCCAAACAAGGCTTGTCGGTTACAATCGGGTTAACCCCGACTTTATCTCCCGAAAGATCATTTCGAAGAAGTAATTGAACACCCTCAATTGGTAAACTACCTTTAATACCCACCGTAACAGGCCCAGAAATCAAGTCGGAAGACATGGACGTTATGGAGCGGAACGGGTGTATAATTAACAGAATCTACCCCTTTAATCAGGACATTACTGCCTGCAGATGAAGAGTCAGAAAACGGCAAAGTATCTGCCAACAAAAGAGACTGGGACGCGCCCGTGTCTCGCAAAATCTTCACATGAGTAGCATTAGACAAATCACTTGAAAGTGCCACAAAACCATTGTAGATAAATGGTTCAAAAATCTCCATAACAGGATTTGAAAAACTGTCACCTTATCCCTCATAGAACTAGTAGGAACAGTGTCCCTGGCCATCTTAACGTCATATACACTATGAACGTCACTAACCTGCTTGGGTATAAATCTTGAAGTGAGGAAACCACTGGGCTTTTGAAAGGCTTGATCTTGTTGTTTTCTTTTCAATTTAAAACAATTAGCCATTAAATGACCTTCCTTCTTACAATAATTGCAAACGGGAGATTTATTAAAAGTGTTAAAAGTGGGTGACTGAGACTTTGTCTTTGACCTTTGTGACTGGGGTTAAAAATTTTAGGCCCTGAGAAAGAACTGGGTTTGTTAACTGAGATATTAGACTGGAATGAATTTTGCTTAACAGCATTAACAAATGATAGTTTGTGTGTCAGAGCGTATTCGTCAGCAAAACGTGCTGCCTGATCTAAAGTGTTGGCATTCTTTTCATCAAGAAATGTTCTAATATCACCATGGATACACCTTTTAAATTCCTCTACCAGCATAAGCCGTCTACGGCTTTCAAATTGGTCGTCAATTTTAACAGAAGCTCACCACCTATCAAATAACTGTTCTTTTGAATGAACAAATTCTACAAGAGTCTGAGAGTTTTCTTTTTCACAACTACGAAAATTGTGTATATAGGCTTCAGGAACTAATTCATAAACTTTAAGGATTAAATCCTTCAATCTATCATAATTTGATGCTTGCTCTACCGTCAGTTGAGTGTAAATGTCCCTTGCCTTTCCGATCAAAACACTTTGAAGAAGTAAACTCCAATTTTCTTTTGGCCAGTTTAAATTTTCAGCAATTTTCTCAAAATGCAGAAAATATTTATCAACTTTTTCCTGAAATGGTGGGACGAGACGTATTTGACGAGCCGCATCAAAGTTTGATTGTGATTGTACAGGTGTATGTGCAGGAGGACTTGTTTGCGACTGTAATTCCATATGCTTCATTTTAGGCCCTGAGAAAGAAAGTTGTTTGCTAACAAATTGTTTAATAATGAGTTTCTTAATTTCTTGCTTTCTCCAAGATGTTTTAACTCTAATTTGTAGGAATTTACACAGCGCGAACAAATCCTCTTTGCGTAGTTCGTTAAATTCCTCCTGACTTGGCTCTAAGGCAAATTGTGCTGGATCAAATGACATGCTGATAGCGTACTCACTGACTTCACAAATTTAGACAATGTTGTAAAGCTGTATCAATTTACAACTATGTGGCAAAGCTGCCAGCTGACCAATAATGTAAACAAACTCTCACGAACGCCAGGCCCCCAATTTCTGTTACGTCAACAAAGCGTTACGGAAAGATTTGGGAAGTCAAGGATTAACAATCAAATATTTATTTAAAATACTAAAATCATATACAATTTATGTAAGGTTAATACAACAAATAGATATGTGAAATATAGTCTTACTGTTCAATGCTATACCGGTGAGTATTTTTCAGTCTTTGTTGACTCGCAAAAATCACTCTTCTGTATAATGGTAATCCAACACTGCTCAGTTGCACACAGTCCCAGTAAATGTCCAACATCCGATAGCCTTCAACAAATAGCGTAGACCATGCAGCAGCCAAAAGTTAATGAGTAAATAATCCAGCAGTCCGTAGTCACAGCCAAAGGTAAAATCCAGATAGTAACACAGTATCACAGACCCACATAAAAGCCAGTTTGAATTCCCTGATGAATGACTGAGGCATTCCAGATCATTCTACCAATTCAAGAAGCTTCTAGACCTAGATACAATTTATATTAGCCTTTCAGAAAGTTCCAAGTGTCTGACCCACATAATACATGCTTTCGTCATCCCCATATTCCAGAAACATCCGCAATGTCTAATAATAGACTACAATACCATGACAATAGTACCTCGCGTATTAATGGTGTAAGGATTTTACAGCTCTCAGCTGTAAACCGTGATCCGCCGCACGTGAGGCACATCCCATGCTATAGGATGTGTTTCGGCTCACGTCTTCGTTGTATTTCTCCCTTATCAGGAGATAAAATATATATCCAAATGAAATGGATATTCGCTTGATTCTATCTGCGAAGGATCTCTTGTAATTTGAGGTGTTTCTCCTGGATTTTTCCCCGAGCTGATCTTCATGATCATACATCTGACATGCGCTGTTCGGAGTTTCGGCGTGATACTGTGCTTTCAACATGGATGCCAATACGGATTCATAGTAGTGCGAAACGAGGTACTAATGTCCTACATTATCCGAGACCGTGTCGAGTGCGCACACAGACGACAAAATCTTGTTCCAGGGCAAAACCTGTTCGCAATATCAAAACAAGTTTTATCTCATCAACCAACCACCTCGCTGGGGGTCTAATATTACCCCAGCCACCAGTCAAATTTTTGGACTGGATTCCGGGCCGCGCGCACATCGCCGGATGTGACATCATATATAGTAAAATAGATGTTTGCCGAACATTTCGATTACTCTTCAAGTCTACAAGTCTCGATTACTTTTCAAGTCTATTATAATCTACATAAGTAGACCTAGCGTTAAAAAGAATTATCTGGAGATTATTTTCCCTGTTTTTCTGGACAGAGCATATGAAAAGTAGTTCGCTCATGTGCAAAACTGAAGGATTTGTTCGGCCGGATTCAAACTGAACCGTGCGTACATGGGTTTCCCCCTATACGTCATAGCAACGTAGTAAAGGTCAACTTCGGCTATTGGAGGCAGGGATGATAAATGAGCCTGTGAAATGGAGCATGCTCTGTGGGGAGGATGCTCACGAACATTTGCTCTGAACAGATGTTTTATGTTTGTGGGCCCCTCACAGACAAAAACAGCTCAGAACACGGTTTTTGATGCAACAAAATGTTCGCTGTGTGCGTTGGGCTTGAAGAAAAGTGCGAATCACAAATTCACTGGGCTGTCACCCGTCAGTGCACCCGTTGGTGCGCCGGGGCAAACCTTTGTCTAGGAATTAAATCGGGAAAGGTCTATTCCTTCATATTCACATCAGAAGAAATTTGTCGCGCATGCAATTAGAGGTAAATTGTATCAAATAGCTAGATTATCGGTACTAAATAAAAAGGATTGTGTAACGTTGTGTTGTAACCGCGTTGTATAACAGGGGTGCCTCTAGCATTGATGATCTGCTCTGTCATATATTTATTTATAACGGAAATGGCACAGTATGGTAACTTGGTGTCATCATCAGCTCAGAACCAGAATTAGACCTACATAGACGTTCTAGCAAGCCACATACGTGGGCCATTGAACGCTACGTTGTGCTCAGCTATTTTACTGGCCTGTCATTGGTGTTGCGCATCGACAGTACGGACGTTGGTGTGTTATACATGTACTTGGTGTACGACTGCATGAATTTCATTATAAACCCGCTTTATCGTATAGCCTTTGTTTAGGGACTAACTTTGGCATCAAAATTTGGCTGAATACCGCGTGGTGTGCGTATTCCCAGGTGTACTGCTTTGTTCTTCAATTGCTTCCGACTTCCTGTGAAGCAATATTTTGAGGGAGGTAATCTGCTCTCAAGGAATAAAAATCAGATGCGTGACGATTGTTTCGCCGAAAACACACCATGGAGCTGAAACATGCCACGGTTCAGCACAGGTAGTTATATGAGTAAACATGCATGATATATTTGCCTTTTGTAGATCTTTGCACGACAGATTCAGAATAAGGGCCCGCAGTAGTAGAAAAGAAAACAGTCCGGAATCACCGGTTTACGGTGCAGGAGGAAAAGTGAGGCGACGGAGTATGAAGCCTATGAAGAAATGGATTCGACCAATCAAATCATACCCCAACCAGCCATTTTGATCCCTTGGTTACGTTTTGTAAAGAATTAACGACCATGTGTTTTGACATTCCAGGTGAAAAAAATTAGATTTTTGACCAAAATGTGAAAGAAATCTTCCTAGGTTGATAATGACGATTACAGAATGATGCTTAAATAACTAAATATACGGAAAGTTGATGCAGAATTTCAAACGAAACTCGTTTCAACCAAAGAAAACTCTCCATGCTCCAGTTTGAACATTGGTTGCTCTGAAACAGTGCTTCGTTGGTGTTTTCAGTGTCTTCAGAAATTTATATAATTGGGGAATTGTAACCATTCTGGTCTTTATTTGTGTCCCCGGAATATAAACTGACCGAAAATCTACAAAAAAACTACATTTTTTTTTACTACAACAGTAACGTGTTTTGTTTTTGTTTTTGTTTTTTTTTACATTTTCTGGTTGATCTGGTAAGTTTCAGCTCCCTAGCTCAAGGGATAGGAACAATAATTAAGGGAGGATGGGGGGGGGAGGGGGGCGATTCGTCCCCAGTCAGGCCTGGACAGGTCCCAAATAGCCCAAGCCAGGTAGGGTTAAGGCCCTTTTCCACATCACGCGTCACTACATGCAAAATATATCCACACGTTATTGGCTCATTTTCACAGCAAGCGACATGAAGGCGTGCTACAGCGAAAATGAGTAACCCTGGTTCTAATTTTGTCGTGCGTCGAAACTGTCGTTCTGATGTCAACGCGACATGACGAGTACAATGTACTGCCTCATTGAATAACATAAAGGCTATTTTTTAGATGTGGTTGTCACTGCCAAAACGCGTGCTGAGGAAATGGGCCTTTGCATCTTACTTTGCTTCTGACGTAAGGTCGTTAACAATTGTCACATTTATCTGTGCAGGATCAAAGTACGATAGATTATATAAGATAGTGATATACCACATCTTTGATAAATGTAGCTCCACGTACGGCGTGTTTTGGCTGTTACACAACTGCGTGTCGAAGAGAGCTTGGTATTTGTATGTTCATATCATGAAGATGTACAATTTTAAATGATACCATAGATTATAAACATAAAATATACCTGCACAAGAATTTCCAGGAACGTGTTTGCATTCAGTTCTAAACTGATTCTGTATCCCTTTATTGTTCTGGTATTGTGGGCCACAGTAGTGAAGAAGGACAGTCCGGAAACACTGGATCACGATTCAGGAGGAAAAGTAAGGCGAAGTAGTGTGAAGAAGTGGTTTCGTTTTGGCTTTGTTACATATATTCGTTAACATCCCCGGGTTTGCTACTTCCGTTATGAAAATCAAATTATATGTTATTTCCACAAATTTGTCTGTCAGTCAACATTTAACCAGTTTAAATTGAAATTTGTTTTCAACTGTCTGTATGCTTTTTCCCCCATTCCAGATATGTATGGGTGTTTTCTGCTCTCCTGGTTGTGTATATGGTTACTGCGCTAACTGCCGTGTTCTACATGTGTAACGTTAAAGTTACTCTGTTATGCACTAAATTGGTTTGGCAAGATTTCAACGTCGAGCAGCTGGATATTCCACAAACTTTCACTTGTGAAGAAACGAAAAATATCGCATTTCTGAAGGTTCACAAAGCCGCCAGCACTACACTTATGAATATTTTCCAGAGATTTGGCGAAACGAGGAATTTAATATTCGCCCTGGCTAAGAAGGGAAATTATATTCATTACGATTCAGACAGTTATTTCTACGATTTGGTTCCACCGCCCGGAAACAGAAACTACAATATCTTGTTAAACCACGTCGTGTACAACAGACTTGCCTTCGAGCGGGTCATGCCACGGCACACCATATATATCGCCATAGTAAGAAAACCATTAGATCGATTGGTTTCGTCTGTGGAATATTATTCCAAGGTTTACCCCAAACGATACTTGCTTCGTATCCCCGGGGAGAACAAGGTATCTGAATTCCTGAAGGACCCAGAGCGATATGAACCAACGCCTGGCCATAAAACGCACACCAACAATAGGATGGCGTTAGATATGGGTCTGCCGATCAAGAGCGTGCGAGACCATCAAGCCATCATGTCTTACATCGAGAAACTCGATCGGGAACTGGATCTGGTGCTTATCATGGAATACATGGACGAATCTCTGGTGCTTATGAGGCGGATGTTGTGCTGGCATTTAAAAGATATATTGTATGTAGCGAGGAACGTTAACTCCCATAAGGTCGAGTACAATTTCAATAAACAAGATATCATTAATCACCAAACGTGGGAAATGGCGGATGTCCTGGTGTACGACCACTTCTATGAAAAACTCTGGGAGAATATTGCTCTACAAGAACCGGAATTTCATAACGAGGTTAAAGTCTTTAAAGAAAAGAACCAGATAGTTCGGTCTTACTGTTTGGCAGCTACGACAAGCAATTCTGGTAGCCCTCTCAAGCCTTTGATCGTAGACGCCACACCTTTCAACGACGTCTTCCGAGTGACGCCCGATGATTGTCATCTGATGACGTCGTCTGAGTTTGCCTTCTTGGAACGTTCCAGACGGAGACAATTCGCAATTAAACCGTGAACAGTCACTACAACTTTGTAATTTACTTCTATATTCAAATAAAATGACTGAACCAATCAATACTAAATATATTTCATACTTTGTACATCCTTCAACATCTGGAAAAGTTCGTCATTGGTGATTTATGTTGATGTCCAAATCGACATACACGGTAGTCCATTTGAGATACTTAATTTTCGAGATGTTCCACGACCTGCCCATCATTGCTTAAACGACTGCTAATGGCTGTTAACGAACGTCCTCAATATATGAGCGAGTTTAGTACCGTACTGTACTTGCAATTGATATAGAACGGTTAGTTTGGCGAATGTGGTTGTCGTTTATGTTTTTATCTCAACCGGTCCAGTTATGAAGCCTTGGTCATAAACCGCAATTTTCAATATATATTCGCTATGATATAGATGTTGGGGTAAGAAATCTTTTTTGTGTGTCTCTGGAGCGGTAACACGTAAAACGTCGGAGCTTTTCGAAGCAAAACCAGTTCAGCGACCCTGGGATACACTACACCCTATCCCAGAGCTACCCAGCACGCACGAATAGTAAGACACAATGAGACTCCGAGGCAATTCAAAAGTTAAACTAGAAGAAATATTTCTCATGGAGAACACTTTCTCTGACGTTGCCAAACTTGCTGTAAAACATGGGCAGAAGCCGTTCCGAAAATCGCTCGATGTTGTAAAAAAAAACAAAACCTTTTTACCCAAAACAAATGTTCTTCTTTTAGTTCCATATCATCGTATAAATCATTTTTGGATTTGTCAATTAATCACACGAGGGTCCGGTTTTCAGATCCTCAGCTTACAGAAACCAGTCAAGTGACCCTTTCGAGTGATCAATCGAATCAAGTGTCATTCGAATCTGAACAGTCAAAAGTACATCCACTTAGAGCCCTGTCGAATTCGCGACTCGCACAACATTGCCCAGATTTAGTGTATCTTGGACGTGTGTGTGTATGTGACCACAATTTGGGATTCGGAAGTGCATCTATCGGTCTGCATTATTTTTAGTATCATTGACTAGATCATTAATCAAACTGGGATATTGTACTCTTTGGCATAAATCTTTGAAACCCACCAGACACCTATAGTAAACTGTTTCAATGGACCACTTATATAGAAAATATCAATATTCCTACGAAGTAGGCTCTCATTTGCAAATTGTCCGGTAATGAGTCAGTCATGCAGTCAGTCCATCCGAATCCTTTCGTCGGCAAAACAAGAAGAATCGTTGAATTTAGAATCTTGATTTTTGGCATGAACGTGCATTAGGGGACTATTACCAGCAAGTTCTGAGCTGACCTACTTAGGTGACCTATAAACCTTGAGAGCGTTTCAGGTTATTTCTAGATGGAGGGCTCCCAAGTCATCTCTCGACCGTCTCCCGTTTTTCTAGAGGGCCCCCAAGTCATCTCTCGACCATCTCCCGTATTCCTACGAACCGCTGACATTAGAACCTTGATTTTTGCCATGAACGTGCATTAGTGGACTGTTATACGTTAGTCACACTGCCATGTACATGAAATCACCATACAAATACCCATTTATTACCCCATAACTCTTCTGAATAATGCCTCGAGACGCTGGCGTGTTAATAATCGGTCGGTTAGTTGGATTTGGCGATTGGGAAGATACGGGCTGCACTTGCGAAGAGCCCCCTTCAGTCTGACAACAGAACTGACAAATACTCCTTATGGCCCACTTTGATTACTCGGTTCTCGAAAGTTAAGTGACGTCACATTTGTTCCTTCGAATTGTGCAATAAGGCAAAATAAAGAGCCTCAAAATCGAATTTGATAGAATGCATTTCAATGTCACAGGATGTGGAGAGAAAATATCGGCGTGCTGTACCATTATCGAAATAAGGCGCTAAAACGTGAGAACAATTGTCCGGTAATGAGTGAGTGAGTGAGTCAGTCAGTCCATCCGAATCCTTTCATCGGCAAAATAAGGAGAACCGTTGGCATTAGAACCCCGATTTTTGGCATGAGCTTGCATTAGGGGACTGTTACCAGCAAGTTCTGAACTTTCTCAAAACAGAAGAGCAATGATTTATTTTTCAAGAAACATGCAGCGCCGACATGTGTGCGACACACGATGTTTTGATTTCCCGATACAATGAAGCCGTTCTCGGGATATATTCTGGGAAAAAATTGCTAGTCGATCGAATCGACGAATAATCTGGATTAATTTTTTCACGGAGCTTAGTAAAACGGGGTCTCGTCATCAGGTTGTAAATGTCGATTTGGACATAAACATAAATGTTAATTGAAATCGTCACCTTTTGGACAGGATCTCGACTCGTTAACTGGGAAATGATTTTGGACTCCCAATTAATTTTTGATCATAAATAGCCATCCCAAGGAAAGAATTCCGCTTAACCCGGGGTTAGGGGCCGTATGAACCTATGTATTTCAAGATCATCATAGTGTTCATATGAACAGTCACAATCAAAGTGTGACTGAGATACATCATACTCTAGATAACGACTTTACAACGTATTTAAGAATACTGATCAGCGATACGGATATGATATTTTTGGAACATCATGATGTCTAATTGCTGGCATCATTGAAAACGGTTGACCGCTTCCGTCTTGCAGGAAATTAGCCTAGTTTTATGTATACTATGATTTATCCTTTTATTTTGGTGCTAATGTTATATGAATTAGGTCTTTAGATTATGGACGCGGAAATTCTTTAATGGACGATGGCTGAATATTGAATGACGGACTAGACGCTTGTATTCCGTTATTACTAATTCACTGATTTCACTTTTGTTGGATCTACTTGTTTTGTGCAAAACGACGCTTAGCCGGTTTCAACCTTAGATCAGCAGTGCACCGCCCATCAAAGATTTGATGAAGAATAAATCTGTATCCCAGCCATTGTAGCTGTTCACGTGGACATCTTGAACGACCGGGCCACACGGTACCTAACACCGACTTGAAAGGTATTAGACATATTTCAGAGCGTTTATGTAATAATAGCCCTATCAAGTCATCTGTTGGAAAATGATGAACTTTGTGACCGCCATATAGAAAACGGCCCAAACGAGAGAGTATATTTAAATTGCAAGTTGGTATTCAGCACAAAGACGAAGTTGACGCGTCACAGGGATCACTTTTAGTTGTGATGTTTTTAGAAATATGCAGTCAGTATATTTGTTTGTGGGATCATATGACTTCATGTCAGCACGTCGGCATCGTTTCCACCACCTTTTCAATGTTGCGTTAAATTGTTGCCTGTATATGGCGAGATTCCGCTGGTGGACGTTTCCTCCCCGAGGGTTGACCTCTGCACAAATCATTGTGATTGTAGTTTTGTGACTCACAGGTATTTGTTCTGGATACCACCTTGCATTTTATAAATACTCCATCGTTTGGACCGTTTTCCTGTCTGGCGGTCACAAAGTTCATCATTTTCCAACAGATGACTATATAGGGCTTTTACATCAACGCTCTGAAATATTTGCGTCTATACTAGAGGTCGTGTATAGTCATGTCATTCGAGATGTCTTCGTGAACAACCACACTAAAAGCATGGGTGCGATACAAGCATCAGAGAGATCACCTTTGGTTGTGATGTTTTTAGAAATATGCGGTCAGTATATTTGTCTGAGGGGTCATACGACTTCTTGTCAGTACGATGGCATCGTTTTTCACCACCCTTTTAATGTTGCGTTTAATTTCAAGTGGTTTCCAAACGTTCTGTCGTAATAAACAAGGCCATCATCAAAGTAAACTAAGCACGACCCCACTCATCGTAACATCGAATTCATCAGCCGTTGGAACAAGGCAGATACATGTGCAGAGGCCAAAAGATATACGGTTGATTTCATGAAGTCCATCGAAACTGTCCCCGTCTCTTATCAACTTGATTTTGACAATAACCTGACTTTAAATATTATGCAGACTAACAGGAGTAGGTTATAGCCGTGATAGTCATATTGACCTTTGACCTCAGAAATTTGCATATGACGTGTCAGAGGTCAAAGGTCAATGAGTGCACTTGAGTTGACCTGTATCCTTTCATCTTGTCTTTGACCTTGGATCATGTTTAGACATGTTAGGGCTGGGGGTTTTCCCATCACGTGCGCATGTGTATGACGTCACTTCCGGTCTGCGTGAATGGGGCGTGACCTGTGAACCTGATAGGACATGTACTGACCTGTCTGTGGGGGTTTTTCCCTACAATATCGTTCACCTTCGTGTTTTTTCGGTGAGGTCCGATGGGTACGTCCGTGTCTTTTCGGTGAGGTCCGTGGGAACATGATAGGCCATGTACTGACCTGTCCGTGGGGGTTTTCCCGCCAGAATTTCGCTGACGTCTGCTTGGGTTGGGGGTTGTCACGTGCCGAACACCTGGCTCCCCGAATTGCAACATTGTTGCACGTTCGCAAGGATTGACCTATATCCGGGTCCTTTAGCAATACCATTGATGGGATGCCTGTACCCACTTGTATTTGGGGTTTTTCCATCACGGGGAGATCATGTGATAGTTCAAGGTCATATTGAATGATAGGAATGCGTGTACTGACCTGTTCATCCGTGGTTTACATCCGGGGACTTATATCCGGGTCCTTTAGCTGTGTGTTACGGGTTTACACGGGAACAGCCGGGTAGTTACGGAGGTGACCGAAGAGACACGGAGGTGACCGAAGATGTCACGGAGGTGCGAAGAGACACGGAGTTGACCGAAGATGTCACGGAGGTTACCGAAGAGACACGGAGGTGTCCGAAGAGTCACGGACGTTACCGAAAAGACACGGAGGTGACCGAAGAGACACGGAGGTTGCCGAAAACACACGAATGTCACGGGAACACAAAGTCAAGTCGTCGAGGCGGTCATTGAGAACCAGGGGCACATCGAACATAAATTTTGTTGTAGAGACGATGTCTTCCTCACCTGTTCTATGTTCAACAACATGCTGCTGGTACATATTCGTAAATGGAAGTTGAAGAAAGATACTACGCGTATTCCCTTACCCGAGGGAGTCACCCTGCAAATACCTGCCTGGCGGAAGCTTCAGCACCTCGGACCCGAAATTTCTGGAGCTCTGCATGACCAGCTGTCTGAGTATATCTACAAAAAGTACATTGAAACCTTCCTGAATCATCTTAAACCGCGCATTGAAGGTGAGCGTATCCAACAATGTGCAGGCTGTGTCGGATCGTTAGACATGCATACGTGTCTGGATGGGCCGCATCCTTTGGCGGATGACGCGCTCGTGACTGAGGCGTTACACGACATCAACGATACGGAAATCGCCGATGCATTGGAAGCGGCCTGTTCACCGAGAATTTCCCGTGAGCAGATTGCAGCCTTCCTATTCGTGCACGAGGGGCAAAAAGACACGGAAGAGTTCAAACAAGTCTTGTTGGCTAAATATTGAACATTCAGACATGAAACACATGATTTCAAACAAGTCTTGTTAACTAAATATTGAACATTCAGACATTACCTTATTCCTACATTCTATGTTCATGCTATGTTCATTCTACCATCATGGTGACACCGTATAACGCTTTTAGAAAATTTAACACAAAGAACCGGTGAAACTCTTATGTTCATTCTACTGTTAATAAATATTAGAAATTCAACTAATGTGTGTAAGTGTTCACTCTATGCAAGGGGAAGGTGAAATGAATGTGTGTAGCAGACGACCGACAGCCCGCTTTTTTATTCTCTACCGTAAAAGGCTGAGGGCGCGCGGACGTCAGCGAAATCTGTCTAGACATCATGGCCAGAAAGAAAAGACAAAATGATCTGTGCTTTCTGCAAGATTTGGAAGCGGGCTAAATTATTAATAAACACCAGTTGAGATCTAAAACAATTTTAAATTTATACCTTGGCATGTTATCGTGTAACCCTGAAAATTTCATAGAGCTAACGGCTGCATAAAACTATATTTGTTTTCATTTTCCACGTTTCAAAAGCCCAATTTCACCTGCACGACTGTGTTAAAAGTACAGTAAACTTGAAATAAATGGACTTACGGCTCACTTACTTTAGGCAACCTTACCACGTTAGTGTGTCATTCATAGAGGAGAGGAGATTGTAGGACCTCATGTTAATTTCAATGTGCCAGATTAAAAAGTCCCCTTTCGAAGGACTGGTTGGCCCTGAAAAGGGCCGTTGGATGTTTTTTTACCCTGTTGTCTCAGGAAGGGGAAATTCTCTCCCCGGGCTGTTGTTGGTCCTGCTGTTCCACCTCGCTGATGTCCACGAACTCAGGCTGGCGCTGTTGTTGTTGTCGGGCGTAGTAGGCTTGTAACTCCCGCAGCTGAAGGTCGACTGGCTGGAGTTCTTGTAGTTGGAGCACTGGCTGGGGTTGTTGGTCTTCCAACACGTCCTCCAAAGCGGCCATTCAGTCTTCCCCCTCTAAATCGCTGGGCGCCCTCGTCACTAAATGGTGGAGATCGCGCCACGCCAGTCGAGATAGATTTATATTGCTCCTAGCCCATTTTCGGATTTCCTCTAGCCAAAATTGTTTAACGGCTCTCGCCAGCTGTCGCCGATCTTCCCACGTACGACTTCTTTCCATGTACTCGTCGTGCACCGTCCTCTCTCTCCTTATCCTTCTTCTCGTCCCGCCCGTGGACATCTTGGCCACTAGATTGTTTTCCCCATGTTGTCTGTCCAAGTGTTGTCGAAGAAAAATTGTGATTGAATGTACTTCTCTACGCGGGACTGGGAGTTTATAAGCTCAAATGGGGTGGATATCGATTGGCTGTCTAAAAGGCGCGAAGCTCGTCCATTGGCGCCTCGTTCGGACAAATCTATTGGTTGAAATAGCGAGCTCTCATTGGTCCAAAAAGGCGCGCTACCAAAACACCACAATCCCACCAAGCTCGCTACTGTGAAATCGTGGGTTAAAAATCACTACCCTGGGATGATGTCAATGGGTGCAAAGTGTTTCGGTATTCTGCCTGTCTACAATCTTCTTTTTAGGCTCAAGCTATGAGCCCCAGGTTAAATGAATGCGTATACCAATGCTGACGGAAAATAGTGAACGCTACAATCTCTCCAAGGTCTCAATGACAATTTCCTAGGTTAAAAATTAGGGGCTCTCATTGGTCCAAAAAACGCGCACTGACAAAACGCTAAGAATCCCACCAAGCTTTCAATAGCGATTTCCTAGGTTAAATTGAAGTCCCATACAATAACCCAGGATGATGTCGATTGGTTGTCTGAAACGCACTGATTGGCTCTTGTTTGGGACTTAGTCATTGGATGAATGATCGTCTTACCATGGGTCCAAAGTGTCTCGGCATTCTTCCTGGGTTAATCTACAATCCTGTTTTTAGGCTGAAGCTCGCTACCGTGAAATTCTAGGTTAAACGAATTCCTATACAAATAACATTACACAAAATGCCAGAATCCCACCAAGCTCGGCACTATGAAATCGTGGGTTAAAAATCACCATCCTTAACCCAGGATGATGCCGATTGGTCCAAAGTGTCTCGGCATTCTTCCTGGGTTAATTTACAATCCTCATTTTGTGCTTAAGCTTTGACTAGTGATATCTCAGGTTAAATGAAATCCTATACAAATAACATTACACTACCGAACAATGACGGACTTTCACGAAGGGGGCCGATTCACAGGGGCGTAATAGAAAAAAGCGCATTTCTAACCTTATTGACCTTATGGCGCAAGCGAGTATAACAAGTACCCATGACTCACACGGTGTATAAAACCCTACCCAAGGTACACTATAAAGCCACCTCTCTAACCGTTCGCTTTTCATTCCCCACCATGGGAGCGAGCGGAACAGAGCTTGCGTTATTCCAACTGACGTCCGACGTCATCGTCAATGACGATCACCTGGAGCTGGTCCAAGACGCACCGCAGAAGGTGAAGATTTTGTTATCGCTATCAGGCTGGACTCTATTGACACGATTGTTACAGGGAAAAGAGCCCGACAGAGATTTCATGCACGTGGAAGTCGGTGTGCACATACGCACTGCTGGAGAGGATTCCCTTTTTCCCCGGTTGGAACAGTGTGGAGGTACCCATATCACACTCTGTCCACCCTTATGGATGGCACTGAAAGATGTACTCCCCGAGGTGGATGACTTACTACACCCCGAGGTGAAAGAAGGGACTGTGGCTACCCGGAGGCTTACACCTGGCTGCACCCTATTGTTGTACCCCAAACGAGTGGACCTCATCGATAGCGAACTTAGGTGTTGGTGTACGCCTAAACCCAAAGCGCACGTCTCTTTGTCACCGGAAGGATGACCTACCTTGAAACGGGTGTTGTTGGGTGACCTGGACGGTGATAGCGTTCACCTGTGTGACGACGTCTACATTTTCTGCGGTCCCTTTTTCGCTCGACTCCTCTGTCTGAACGACGGTGGTTTTACCCTGGACCCCGATCTATGGACGGCTTTGGAACAAATAGTCCCCATTGTCGATGAGGTACTATATCTATAGGAGCCACACAATCCAGAGCGTCAGCGTCGCATCATGAAGCGAGCCACCCGTAGGGACACCCGAAAGGATAAGGGTACAACACATGTGGATAAGGTGTTAACGGAATTGTATTACAGTCCAGACAGTCCAGCCGCTTATAGCGCTGTGGGAGCGCTCGCTCGAGCTGCGCAGTCCCAAGGCATCAGTCGAGCTGAAGTTCGCGAATGGTTAAAAACCCAAGACACTTATAGCTTACATCGAGCAGCCCGACGGCATTTTCGCCGTAACCGAGTCATCGTAGGAGGCATAGACGCACAATGGCAGATTTGGTCGATATGAGTCGATTTGCTACCCACAATGATGGACATCGGTACATGTTGACCTGTATCGATATTTTATCCAAGGTCGCCTGGGTGGTACCCATCCGGACCAAAACAGGGGAGAATCTTGTACAGGCGTTCCGGCAGATTTTCAAGACAGGTCGCAAACCTCTCTATTTGCAAACAGATGAAGGCACAGAATTTCTCAATCGACACTTTCAAGCCTTTCTCAAGAAACAGGTGTTTTTCTTCCATACGTACAACGAAACCAAAGCCTCTGTGGTAGAACGGTTCAATCGGACCTTGAAAGGTCGGATGTACAAGTATTTTACAGCCAAAAACACCCGACGGTACATCGATGTGCTACCTCAACTGGTTCGAGGGTACAATCGAGCCTATCATCGCAGTATCCAACGGGCGCCCATCGATGTGACGGAACGCAACGAACATCAAGTGCGCCGTACGCTCTACTCACCGCCTGAAGAAGGGTCTTCACCCCGTTACAAACGCGGAGATGTGGTACGGATCAGTAAAGTCAAAGGACAATTTGAGAAAAGTTACTTGCCCAACTGGAGTGATGAGCATTTTGTCATTGCTCGCCATAGTCCCCGAAACCCACACGTCTATCAACTGGAAGATCTACAAGGAGAAACACTGCAAGGCACGTTTTACGAGGCAGAATTACAACCGGTGGTAAAAACACAGAAAGACTACTACACGGTGGGGGAGATTTTGAAAACGGAACGTCGACGTGGCATCCCCTATCATTTCGTCAAATAGCAAGGTTGGCCCAGTTCGTTTAATTCTTGGGTCTCTGCCCGTGACATGAAACGGATATAAATTCTACCTCACATCTCCTACAGCCTTCAGTCTAGGGTTGTACCATGGATAGTGCACAACTTCTTTTACTGCTGCGTACTCGAAAAGGACAAGTCGGTACTGTCGTGTGTATACTAACACTTCTAGGTGTGTTGTTTGGAGGTGTCTTCTACGACTTGGCGTACCTGATAGCCTGCCTACCTACCCTCTCACCCACAACCCCTCCACCTCAACGTCAATACGCTAACAACAACAACAACACCATCATCTTCGAAGCACCAAACATCACGAGAGCTGATCCGTTCAGCAGGGAGATCATCGCATCCACGGAGAGTACACCCATCACGAGGGACGCTCCGGGTAGCAGGGAGATCCAAGTACCACGACACCCAACGAAGGAACCCTCAATCTTCAGCAGGGTACCCCCGATCATCGCAACCACTACTCTTGGCCCGAGAAGTACACCTCTCACGAGGGGAGCGGCCACTCCATTCAGCAGGGAGACCTATCCTGTAGTAGGTCTTGTACCACGATTACCACGGCAACGGTATCCTGCAGACTACGATCCACGGTGGGATCCGCAAGGTGGTGGGCCTCTGAACGCTTAGCCCAAAACACCAAATAACTGGATGGATCCACGGTGGCAGCATCCTTTCACGTGTCTCATCGCTGGACCGACCGGGTCGGGAAAAACACACTTCGTTCAACGTCTCATCGAGGAGCCAGCCCTCACTTCTCCTCCCGTGGCCCGCATCCTTTGGTGTTATGGAGCTTGGCAGCCTGCGTACGAGGAACTGGCACGGAGGCCTGGACTTACCTTGGTGGAAGGATTACCCGCAGAGGATACCCCAGAAGACACGTTGGTGGTCGTGGATGATCTAATGACCGAAACGGATAGTCGAGTCACCCGGCTTTTACCAAAGGAAGTCATCATCGTCGGCTGAGTATCATCTACATCGTCCAAAATCTCTTCAGTAACAACAAAGAGCACAGGAACATCAGTTTGAATGCCCAGTATGCGGTGTTGTTCAAAAACCCCTGAGACGCGTCACAAATTATGCACCTGGCGAAACAGATGTACACTAAAAACACGGCCTTTGTTCGGGAAGCCTTTGAAGATGCCACCCAGGAGGCCCACGGCTACCTACTCATCGACTTGAAACAAGGGACACCTTCGGCACTTCGATTGCGGACCCACATTTTTCCCGGAGAGTTCCAGACGGTGTACACACCCAAATAAAAGAACAAGAGCGGACTTCAAACCATTCACTTTCTCATCATGTCTGCGCGGATACGGAAGCACGCGCCGGCGCTCCGCATGTTACGCAGCGCGCCACCGGAGGTGGTCCGGGCCCTTGTGCGCGGGGCGGACGCGGGATTGGTACGGTGCTTGTGTGAAGTCGCTCATAATGTGTTAGAAGGGAATGTTCCCCTCAGTCCTCTGCAGAAAGGGAAATTGCAACGGCACAAGACGGGTCTCCGAACGCTGGTGAAGAAGACGAGTTTAAAGAAAAAGAAACAGGTGTTACAGCAAGGTGGATTTCTCGGGGCACTCCTCGCGCCATTAGCAGCCTCCGTACTGGGACCGTTAGTAGTATCCATCTTGGGACGCTAACATGGAACATACGAAAAAAATGATGCTGGTCGAACCTCGACTGTTACAAAGTTTGCAATCACCCTACCCTGTTCCTGCCACGGTACAACAACTGCAGTCCCTCGATGAAGAGATGAATAGCATACTTCAACGCCGACTGCCCGATCACGAGAAAATTCAACTTTACCATCAGACGCTGAACCGGTACAAGACGTTTATGGATCAATATAGGGGTGGTTCAACACCCACACTACCCACACCACTACCAACACCAACAACCTCATCCCCCGCCTCACCTCAGCTCGAAGATGAAATGTTGGCCAGTGTCCCTAAGGCATTCAAGACCAAGGCTCGTTTATTGTTGGACCGGGTGAAACAGAATCCTGATATGGGTTGGACCGACCAGGGGCAGCTGCTTATTCGAAACCAAGTGGTCCCGGCGTCTGATCAACGATACGGTACGTTCTCGCAAACACTCTAATCCACCGGGTTGGGAAGCCTTTGCTAGAGCGTTGAAAGACACACACGTCCCTCGAGAATTGGTAGGAAATCGTGAACGCTGGAACTGGATGCAAGCACCCTCTCGACTTCCCCATACATGGGAATGGCAACCGCAGACCCCTCCCAAAACACCCTCACGGCGGGGACGTTCTTTTCACCCCTACGCGACCTCTATGCCGGCCACATCGCGCCGATCACGACGGCAGCTACAAGCCCCCAAGACCTGGGACCCCTACTAATCCCTACTAGGGTGGAACCCTACTAGGGGACCCTATTAAAGCCGGGAGCAGAAGCAGAAAAGCTCAGTCGTCATGTTTTACCTCACGTTGCCCAGTAACAGTTCGCTCGATGTGTTTCCTGGCAACACCTTGCCCAAGTACGTGACCCAGTTACCGCAACCATTGCATTTACCTGGACGATGGGAATGCGGACTCGTGGATATGCAATACACTAACTCGTGGTACAACGTGCGAGACAAGGACGTGTGGTACGAGGTGACCTACGAAGGCAAAGTAACCCGGAGGACCCTACCCGAAGGTCAATATGATACCCCCAAAGAGTTCATGGAGGGCTTGAGAACACTGATGCATTATAAGTCTCTACGAGTGTTGACGAATAATTCAAAACCTATCAAATCCTATCCCTTCAAGAATCATGTGGAGTTCGATTACAACAGACACAACGACAAGGCCTGTCTCCTTCTCAGCCCCAACGTGAGTGTCAAACTCAGTCCCACCCTACAGCAAAATGTTAGGTCTTCCTTATTCCGTCTACCCGGGCCCAACCACCGACGAAGGCGACATTGCGATGGATATGAAAGTGGGTATGTACGGACTCTACGTCTACTCGGACGTGGTCGACAACCAAGTTGTGGGAGATGTCAACACACCTCTGTTGCGGGTAGAAAGAAGTATGGAGATCAAGTCACCCAGAGTTTCAACCACATACTCTACCTACCCGTACGACACACCGATATCAACACGATCATGGTGGATATAAGAGATGACACGGGACGCCCGGTGGCATTCGAACGAGGGAAAGTAGTGCTGACACTTCATTTCCGACAAGCACGTTCTCCCCACTTCGTATAATGTACGTGCCTTACCAGTGTCATACGGCCAGCTATGCCGACTATTACAAGAAACAAACCGGAGGCGGAGGTCCGGTTTTTAGCGGTGCACGCATGCAACGAGGTCACGGGCTGGGAAACATACTGGGAAGCATCGTGAAAACGTTCTTACCTCTGGTGACACGTGGCGTAAAAGCGGTGGGCAAACAAGCGGTACGCAGTGGACTGCAAGTGGCCGGTGATGTCTTGAGTGGGACGGCACCCCGACAAGCCTTGAAACGACGGACCAAAGAAGCAGGCAGCGTCTTGGTGGCCAAAGCCCTTAAAAGACAACCCCCATCACAGGGTAGAGTCATTCGACAGCCAACACACCGACGACGCACACCCCAGAAGAAGAAGAAGAGGAGAGACATCTTCGCATAATGGCATTCATTCACTCCGAGTCGTGTCCATCTACCAACAGTGAATTGGATTTGTGGACTATTCCCTCCACACAGACCAGTGTCGCCGAAGGTCGTTGGGTAGAACATCGGCCCCTGGCTAGCCTGACGGGCCCGGGACCGCTGGAATTACCATTGAAAACAAAGATACGGCCTACTTGGATTTAGCCCACACCTACTTTTACGTGAAAGCCAAAGTGGTGAACGGAGACGGGACGGACATCGCGGCCGAAGCGGTCGTAGCTCCGGTGAATCTCTGGCTGCACTCGCTGTTCCAACAGGTGGATATCAGTCTGAACGATAAACTCATCAGTACGTCCACCAATACGTACCCGTACCGAGCCTACATCGAGACGCTGTTGTCGTACGGAGAAGATGCCAAAAAAAAACACTTGTCAGCCCCACTGTACTACAGAGATACACCCGGAGCAATGGATGGGACCACCATTGCCAATACCGAGTGCGGCCATCGCAGACAGTTTACAGCCGGTAGCCGGTCCGTGGATATGATGGGACGACTGCTCGCCGATCTGTTCCTGCAAGACCGCTACATGATGAACGGCGTATCCATCAAGATCAAGTTGATCCGTTCCCCACCCACTTTCGCTTTGATGGCCGGTGGAGATCCCGCCCATTACAAGATCATCATAGAAGATGCAGCCCTGTTTGTCCGTACGGTGGATTTGCAACAGGGGGTGTTGGTGAGTCACATGGAAGCCTTATCGAAAAAACCAGCCCTGTACCTCGTCTGACGCGTACAGACCAAGGTGTTCTCTGTGCCAGCAGGTACGATGATGGCCAATCGTGAAAATTTATTTCTAGGGGATCTGCCTGAACGATTTACCCTGGCGTGTGTCACCAATACCAGTTTCAATGGCCAGTTGACAGAGAATCCATTCCACTTTCAACATTTCAACATCAACTTTGTGGCACTGCACGTGGCCGGTCATCAAATCCCAGCCCGGCCGTTACAACCGGATTTTGGTAACCATCACTATGTGCGGAGCTACCTGAACCTGTTTACAGCCACAGGACAAAACAATCAGGACGAAGGAAATACCATCACTCGACGAGACTTTGCCCGTGGGTACACTTTGTTCGCCTTCGACCTCACCCCTACCTAGGAACACGATCTTCAACTGGCCTTGCTCAAGAAAGGAAACTTACGGTTGGAACTGCGTTTCTCGGTAGCTCTACCCCATACCATTAACGTGATTTGCTACGCCGAGTATGATAATGTCATCACCGTGGATCAGCAAAGAAACGTCCTGTGTGACTATGCCAGCTAGAGCCATGGATACAGAGCAGCTCATCGCCATACTCCAGCGGGATCCCCGGGTACCCTTTCGAGGTGTGTTTCCACGCAATGTCTTTCCCAACCCATCCACCCCTGCGGCCTACATTCTGAATACTGACCCTGGTACTCGACCGGGTGAACATTGGGTGGCTGTATACGTGGACGCCCGGGGTCAAAAAGAATACTTTGATACCTACGGACTTGCACCCGTGCATCCCGATTTGACCCAGTTCATGGACGAATCTACTACAGTGTGGCGTTGGAATACTAAAAGATTACAAGGACCCTTGAGTAGTGTATGCGGACAGTACTGTGTGTTTTATCTCACTCACCGGAGTAGAGGACATTCTATGCAAACGATTGTACATATGTTTGATGATTATTTTCAAGCCGAAGACCGTGATGTCTTTGTGTACGACTGGGCTGCCTCTCGTTTTAATGTGCATGCCCCATTTCTCTGGTTGTCTTAAATGCGTTCTTATTGTTCTGACGTTCATTGATGTTCAATAAAAAATTCATGAAAACACAAGTGACGTTTTGACTTTTTTTATATTCAGGCGAACAAGAAGGGTTAAAATATGTACAAAGAATGTGAACAGTAGAGTTACAATTATATTCAGGCGAACAAGAATGGTTAAAATATGTACAAAGAATGTGAACAATACAGTAGAGATACAAAGAATACAGTTGGGCAACACTGTCAGAGCGTCGGATTCGAACCACGACATCTGGTGGTCGACGACCAGGAATCCTCTGTTAGTGCCACTCGCACTGGCCTGGCTTTGCAGCACGCCCAGGTAGAGGGCTTTGTCGTCGGCAGGGTCACGTCGGTTGACGCCTTTACAACTAAACTTGTTGTTTCCATCACCTCCGTAACAATAGTACGTCTTGGACGACAGGGCGATCATGGCATCTCCACTCCACTCTAACTTGAAGAGACCCGGCGTCCGCTTGTCGTACTGGTAATGCTCGCGTCGGGGTAGCCACTGGTCCCGTTCCGCCTCATACTGCGCACGTAATTCAGGTTTGACGAGTGACTCCCAATCCGCATTAGAGACGGCCATGTAGGCAGAGTCCGTGTCCATCTCCATGAGTTGCCAGTCTGATGGGTTGAAATACACCGCCATGAAATCGTATAAAAATTGCAGCATCCTCAGCTTGGCCACCTGGTATACCATACATCCAATTTGGAGCGGAAGGTTGTAACGAATGGTCTTCTTGGCTGAACTGACTTCATAAGTATCATCATCGATGACGTCCACGGATCGAAACAGAGGCGAGTTGATCTTTTTGCGCGCTTGTTGGGTGGTGCAGATATTCACGTTGACATGCTTGTCTTGGTTGGTGACCGTTTTTCCATAGTAACCATTGCCCGTGAGTTTCCAGGATTCGCCGATAATGGCCTGACTCGGATCTTTATCGCCTTTACGACGGGCAGATGTGACGATGTCGGCATGCTCTGCAAAACAGTCGTTCGGTACGTACTGAAGGACTTGGTACACTCGCGTCACTTCGAGGCCGTGGCTCATGTACCACTGTAGCAGAGAGTTACCCAGCAAGATTTTTTCTCCCCACATGCTCCCGATCAGCATCCGACGAGGACGAGGCAGGCATTCGTGTTGCTCAGCATCAGCGCCCATGGTGTCTCCAATGTCATCCCGACTCACCAGCGTGTTTTTAAAGATGGGAGGGCACTGGGCGAATAGTGGCTTGAGGTTGTCTGGAAGATGCAGATCGCATTCTACAAACCCGTAGAGGTCCCCGGAACGAACGGCGTCGAGAAGCTGTGGCTGGGTCAGGAGTCGTCGGCGACTGAGAGGGTACTCTCGCGCTTTAAGGAAGCGGCGTAAGTATGGGAGGGCCTGGCACATGGTGTGAAATTCACACTCCCACATTTCGATGAGCTGATACCCCATCACTTTCACGCAATCCCCGTTCTCCACCACTTCTGCCCGTAGTTCTTCCGCCGATTTTCCACGTCGTTCGTTGAAGCGGCCAGCGCTGGAATGGCATTGGTGGCCGTGCCAGTAACACCCGTAAAATTGGAATACGGTGGGTTTATTGTGGAGTATAGCAAACCCATCGACGGGGAGTCTACGATCTCCTATCCGCTTCTCTGTGGCGTTGGTTTGGTGTCGTATAGAAATTCCCCGTCGATCGGCTTCCCAGTCCAACCACTGGTAAGCCAGATGCTTGTACGGTGTACGTTCAGGTCGGAAATGCTGGCCTTCCGCCAACCAGCGTGTATAATGCCCACTGGGCAAGGGTTGGGCGAGAGACCACAGATACAGGGCATTGGCGTCAAATCCAATGATTTTGGCACAGGGTTTCCCACCTGGAAGGGTGGTGACGTCCTTCTCGTGATAACGGCGGAAAATAAGGCAGGGTCCGCCGACGATATTCTGCTTTAAACAATCATACATGTCCTCGTCTTTTTGTTGTATGAGTGAAAAGTACGTGGAACAATCTTGAAAAGATGGCGAAGCGCGAGACCCGGTAAACTCAAGCACTCTTTGAATATGTCCACGTGCATTTGATCCCGAAAGAGTTGGGCCATTTTCTCGACCGCTTCGAGGAAGGGAACCACGTCTAAGTTGTTATAATACACTAGGAAATCACGCAAGGTCTGCACATGTTGGTCGTTCCATACTTGCTGTAGTTCCCGGTACGTGTCTTCCGGACATTCCACTTGCTTCAGATCGTCGAAGAAACCGTCCCGGGGTGGTAACTGTGTTTCCTCCAAGCGGTCGAGTGTTGACATATAGGTGTAAGGGAACCTCCCTTTGGTTTGTGCACAATCATAGGCCTTTACCCACTGATCGTAGCTGTAAGTTGGAGCTAAGTAGTTGCGTACATCCAGGAAATGGAGTGATGTGGTGGTGAGGGCCATGTGGTTGTTGATCTTTTTGATGATGGACTTGATGGTATCGCACTGGGCCAAGTAAGGGTAGAGAAATTCCTTCACCATGTTCAAGTCGTATCGCCCCGATTTGAATCCGAGCACAGGTAACTGGCCTAGGTATTGTAGGAAGCGCAACTTCAGTTTCTCCGCATACGGCTTGGGTAAGGGTACAGCCTCCGCCTGAATTTCCTGCATCGCCGACTCCGACTCCGTCTCCGACTCCGTCTCCGACTCCGTTTCCGACTCTTCAGCGTCGCTGAAGGACACACCAGGTGTAGGAATACGATCGTCGAGTTGGTCCAGCACGTCCTCGAACTTGGACACAACAGTTCTGTACTGGCCGCACTCACTGCCTCTAAATACTCCATCATCCGAGTGATCAACTCATGGGAGTCCCCAGTGGACACGAAACAGACAGGTGCAGCGTCATAGCCGGGTACGTTGCTGGAAATGCTGACACTCAGGGGAATATGGCGCTGTGTCCACTGCGTTTTGGCTGAGAAAATGTCCATGGGTACCAAAATGGCCTCGAAATCATAACACGCCCGGTAGGGAAAATAACGGTGCTCTAGTGGTATGACAATCCCTTCATCAGCCAGGTCTTCGAAAATAGTAGGCGTGTTATGGTACACGCCACCAGGAAATTTGCGTTTCACGGCGTTGTCATAAATCTTCTCGTGGGAGTGTAGATGGCTGGACTGTTTGAACACCCGATGGCACTGAGAACAACTGTAGGATTGCGCGTACAGGCTCATATCGTAGATCAGCGAAAAATGACTCACCCCTCCGTTGTCGAAGACATTGACTTTCTTCGTAGAGGCACACCGTTCTGTTGAGCGACGAACCAATTCAGCCATAAATGTATCCTCCTCCTCCTCCTTCGGTAGTAAACTGTACACAAAGATATTCACGTGGAACAGTGTTTTCACGACATCCAAATACTTGAATGGGACTCCCCGGAACTGTCGCGGGTCAATATCTTGCGCCTGTAGATACTCTTCCCAATACAGTGTTGCATTTCTATCACAAGCTTTGGGGTTACACCGGTCCAAATGAATGGCCAAACACCGAAACAGACATTTCCGGTCTTTGTAGGGCCCGTTTGCGCCTCTCGCTAACGCATACAGTCCTCTTCGATTGAGCAGCCACGGCGGAAAAATAACAGGAGCGCCGATGGGGTGATTTCTCATTTTCGTGACGAAAAATGTGACGTTCGTCACCATTTCTACAGTCCATTTGGTATTGGGACGTTGCAACCGGGCCCATTCCAATGGATCCAACGTAGTCAGTTGGTCGATGAGTGGCTCCAGAGAAATAGCATCCGTCACCGTGAACGGCTGGTCAAACACATAGGAATTATTACTGGGATAGAAATATTAAACATTTATAAACAATGTTACTATTTATAACCAAACCAAACCTGCTTTGATTTATGGCTTAATCTCTGCCAGAGATATACAATACAAACGTTAAACGAAAGTTTAAACCAAAAGTTAACTCCCCTGGGGAGTTATCCCCCAGAGGAGTAGTCTCCCTTTAGGGGAGCTCTCCCAGCTCAGCCTGGATATATAAGCCAGCTCCCAGTATACTCTTCCTCTTTTCTCATTGTTATAAACCGAGACCTGTAGTGTACAAGGCCGCGGAGTGAGGGGAAGGATGGGAGGGCCATTACATCAAAGCAGGTTTGGTTTGGTTATAAATAGTAACATTGTTTATAAATGTTTAATATTTATGGCCCAAACCTACACCTGCTTTGATTTATCCCTCACTACCAAC
Source organism: Hanleya hanleyi (assembly GCA_036873755.1). Lineage (NCBI taxonomy): Eukaryota > Metazoa > Mollusca > Polyplacophora > Lepidopleurida > Hanleyidae > Hanleya > Hanleya hanleyi. The sequence goes on along the minus strand of JAVTVY010033323.1, from coordinate 20,299 downwards.
ATATGGAGGTGGGAACCTCGGCCTTGATGTATTTGCAATAGCAGGCTGAATATCCGCTGAAATAATCACAAACAAGACAATCACAATCAACAAGAAAACCCTGATCAGAAACTCAGAAGGTAGTCAAGGATATAAGAAGTGGTTACTTAGCTTGATGCATGTCTCCATGCATGCAGCTGTGGTCTTGGATGTGGAGCACAGTGTTACCCTCCGTATAGGAACTCAGGCAGTACGGCCGGGATGAGCACTTGGAAGGCAGCATGTATGAGTTGGGATCTTTGGTCGCCAATGTAGCATACAAGGTGTCATTATCTGTGATGTGGAGTGGTACGCAGTATTACCGCCAACGGAACTGAGGCATCAGGACACCCGAGTTCGGAGGTAAGGCAAGTATGAGTTGGTATAGTGTTAGCCATCGTGCCATACAAGTCGTCCACCTTTACTAATCGCAGCGCTAGTCCACATTCCGCTTTAGGTCCAACTCTCTGTACTTTAATCCCTGATGCTGGACTGTTGAGAGTTGACAGCGGAATCTTTGAGTCTCCTCTTTGTCTTGTCAACCTTCATTCAGATCTTTGTGCGTTGAACTTGTGAGTTGACTGCAAGGGGACTCAGCTGCGATATAGAAGGCCATAGCTATAACCTGAAATGACACAAACAGATCTGCAGTAAAGACAAAGATTAAAATCATAATTGTGTCAAACCTTAAAATATAACTTGAGAGATGGCCCAACTGACCTATTTCTTCTCTTAGGTGACCTAAAAAGAGCACAGATATGAGAATAATTCTCAATCAAAAAGAACCCTGGATGGTGAAGCAGTGGTTACTTATGGAGAATAGAAGTTACTTATTTTAAATGACTTCATCCATGTATCTGTGATTGTGGTAGGGGTGCGCAAACTTACCACCATAGTAACCAAGGAACCTGAGTGTCAGAGTTCGGAGGTTAAGCAATAATGAGATGGGAAGAAACCTACATCGTCAATCAAGGCGACTAACTGATACCCCTGTCAGTCCACATTCCGCCTTATATCCAACTCTGTGTACTTTAATCCTTGATGCAGAATGGACTGTTGAGAGTTGACAGCGGAATCTCTGAGTCTACTCTGTGTCTTTGTCAACTGTCTGTACTTTACTGTTGCTGACACTGGTGACCTGAAAATAAACATTATTAATACTCACAAAAGTGTCAGTTCTTGTACGTTGAAACTGTGAGTTGACCGCCAGGAGACTCAGCTGAGATGATCTAGAAGAACATAGCTTAACCTGAAATGACACAATCAAATCTGCAGTAAGGTCAAAGATTAAAACTCACCATTGTGTCAGGTTTCTTGATTGATGACTTGAGAGTCGCTGACTGGCAAGTTGAGCTATTACTTCTTTCTGGTGATCATGTAGTGTGTGGACTAACGATATGACTGAGAGTGATGATACAGCAAGCCTGAGACTTGCTGCGATGATGACAATTTTGCCCCCCCCCTTTTTTGAACGTTACCTGACCACGTGCTGGGCAGCCACTAGTGGCCCAAGCATGGTCACACTATCTGATTGGACTGACATATCTCTCAGATAGAAATTGGTAAACGTGGAATTTGCTGTCCAGGCACAAGACTGGACAATGTCATGGAGGGACAAGTTCTTCCATAAGGGCCATGACGAAGCGATGGCGCGGATTTCATGAGAAGAAGCAGTCGATAGAAGCGGGGGAGCGTCAATGGCCAATTGATAAGACCACTTAATGGTTTTCTTAACCACGAAGCGATGGTATTCTTATGTAATGTCACGTACCGCCGAAGGACGAAGGGACAAGAATAACAGACGACGCGAGCCCCGACCGGGATCGGTACGAGTGAGATAGTGACGTATGGCTCGAACAGGGCATAACAGAAGGTCGTCTTCGAGGCCATGAACGAAGTCTGATAACGCAGGGATGGAGTACAGACGTTGCGCACACGGACCTAAGCGAACAGACTCATTTTTGGCGATGAACTCCGGAATAGGTCGGAACGATACGCGCGACCAATCCGCCGACCAGGTCATAGAAGATCTTTCAAGAGCATGAAGTTCAGACACTCTAGCCGCCAAAGCAAAAGCCGCGAGAAAAACTGACTTGTAGACCACAGCTTTAAGAGACGCGGACTGTAAGGGTTCAAATGGCGGACGAATCAGAGCACACAGAACCACACCAATATCCCATTTCGGTAACAGCTGGCGAGTACGACGAGACTGTAGCGCGAAAGCCCGAATGAGCGCAGAGATATTGTCATTTAGACTAATGTTGATGCCGGCAGAAAGACGTAAAACCCAGCCAAAGCAGAACGATATCCTTAAATGGTGCTGATTTGAAACTTCTTGTCGCGATGGAGGTGAAGAAGGAAGTCAGCTACTAAGGAAACAGAGGCAGAGTCGGGATTGGCATCACGTTCTCGGCACCAGAAAACGAAATAGGCCCAATTCGCTTGATAGCAGCGAAGTAGAAGACCGATTGGATGAAAAACCTCGTCTTTTTTTTTTTTTTTTTTTTTTTTGATGTGAAGTCTGGCATCGAACCTAGACTATCAGCCGGAAAATGAACACCCCACATGACGATGTGGTGGGACTGCCACCAAAACAGAAGTGGAAGTAGAGACGTCAATACCAGCACTAATGGATTGAGGGAAAACATCTGTAATAAGACCGAAGGCACTGCAGTGACCGAAGTAGAATGCGACCATAATGACTAAGGTCCTGCGTAGAAATGACAAGTTGATGACCAAACAACCAAAATGCCCACGTCTAAAACTGGTCCAACGGTCTATACGGGACGAAGTACTTGAAGGAGAGAGACGAAAAACTGTCCCCAAAGTAACGACGAATCCACAGTAATACCCCCATAAAACGACCACGGGAAGCGCAACAAAAACTGGCCTATATCTGACCAAAATCTTGACGGTATCAGCTACAAAGTGTCACACTCTGTAACCATATGGCTTACTTCAATTTGAAAGAAGAATGAGACTGTCACTTTTTCTCTGCTTGAACAACCGAGACGAAAAATGAACCTCCCGTGACCGAACCACTAGGGGCACCACCGCAAGTAAACCTCGATGTGAACGCTCCAAGATGGAGAACACAAAGCCAAGCTATAAAAGTGATACAAGGGCGATGTTGACTCCGAACGGAAGACTTGTCACACGAAATCCACGACCGACGATGGTGAATCGTAGGAGAAACGCCGAAAAACGAGGATGAATTGGTATAAAAAGATACGCATCTCGCAAAGCGATGGGGGTCAATTCAGCGATAAAGAAGACGCAACGCCGAATCGTCTTATTAGAAAAACACCGACATCGAGAGACGTGCAAGCGAACAACGCCAAGTCGCTATACAATGAAGAAAAAGATCCAGAAATGGCGACCGGAACTGTCGAACTTGACGACCCTGATAAGGAGGTATAAAAGAACGACGTGGTGAACAGCGTTATGGCGTACGGAAAGGACTACTAGATGGAAGGTGTCGATGCCGGAGTAAGAGGACCACGTGACGACGTAATGGAACGTCGACGAGGTGTAACAGCAACGACGTAATGCGAAACGCGAAAGGCGTTGCTTGAGAAACGGCGTGGTGATTTTCCCAAAAACTTACCAATTAGTTCAATTTATCTGTACATATACGCTCCCGAAAGAGCCGGGTAAAACCTCTGAAGATAAATCTGAAAACTGTAGTCGAAACTGGAAAAAATTCACAGTGGAGTCCGAAACAAAACAGCCGTATTATGCGAGACTTGTAATGAGATTTGAACGCATCTAGGAGGTGAACACATTCATTGTTCCCAGCGTTAATCGAGAACGTTACTCCATGGTAGTAACAACCCCGACAATCAACACAAAGAAACTTCCACGTGAAGTAGGAGGATCTTCAATAAAATTTAAAATTCCCCGAAGAGAGCCAATACATTTTGATGTCTCTCGCCGGTAGATGAACAATAAGGTCACAAATCTCACAAATTAACTTGACCAACCAAAACAATGTTCAATCTAGACTCGCCCCCTTATTAGAGGTCCAAACTGGACATAGAAACTCAAATGGAATAGATATAAATTATCATCCGGTTTTTTAAAAAGACAAGTCCAGCTTAGTCTCCGTGGCGCAGTCGGTCAGCGCGCCCGGTTGTCTTTACCTAAAAAAGATAAAGATGAAATAAATGCAGTAGACCAAAGGATGTTTTGGACGAGGCTATCGAGGAGAAAAAACATTGCCCAGGCAGTCTGTGGATCTTCTTACCAGGCTGTAACCGGTAAACATACACGGAACTTACAAAGAACAAGAAGACCGCCTGATGGAACAGACTTATGCTGTCCCAGGCCGATGATTGAGAAACTTCAGGCTTGATCCCGCCCGACCACTGACAGGGTAATGATCAATAAATACCCCACGTGCTATCGAACGAGAGCAATTCCAAGATTTCTCGGAGAATAATCCTCAAGCTAATAATAATAAATTCTCAGAACAAAGAAATAAAATTACAGCTCAACCCAATTTGAATTGTACAACTAATTCAAAATAGCGATGGGAAAATTTGGTTGTGAAAATGAATACATCACAATGCAATATTTACCAACAGAAAAATGTGTTTCAAAGAATAGCACAATTTCTTAATAAACAACTCGTGATCTCTTTTGTTGTTCAACACAGCCTTGATTACACAAAGAGAGTAATAAGATAGCTCATTAATATGTAACAAAGAGCCCTAGTGTATAGCTTTTGGCTTGTAATGACGAAGACAAACGCAACAACAACAACACGTAAAGTCAAAGACAGAGAAAAAACTCTGCAAGTTCTCTCTTGATCACAATGATATCAAATAAACAGAATAACACTTGAGAAAACAAGAGACTAAATTTTGGTAGGAGCAACGACCAGCATGCATAGAAGAAAAACTCCCACAAATGGAAAAAGTCGGACACACAAGAACAACAACAACAACGAAAAATGACGGACTGCAACTCTCTGCAGAACCTGTAATTCTCCGACGTTATAATACGTTGAAGCATTTCTATTCCGTGAAGACAAATCTTTGTTCAGTTTCGTACGGTTCATAACAAATAACCTCCTGATTGAACTGTCTGGAACGAGAAAGATAACGGTGTTGTAAAGTTGGTGTTCTTTAAATCTTCAGTCCGACACCGTAAGCATTCGGCCACGCAGCTGTAAGAGCAAGCAAGAAATACGGGACGTGTCAATACACGCCGAAAGTGGAGGTTGTAAATCCGTAATGCGAACATTCAAAGCCGAGTACAACCGCCCTTCCATAGAATGAGAGGCTGTTTTCTTTTAGACAAAACAGCAGAGGAAGATTTAAGACGTAAAAGCCAAAAACAGAACGATTTTATCACTATTGTAAAATCAGCCGGACCAATTGACCGTGAACTGACCACGCGGTAAGATCAAATTCTTTTGTCCGTTGGGGACAATAGAGAGTCCTAGCGACCGGCCTGGCCTTTGTTTGCTGAACAAAGAAACAGGTTTCTCAAGGCCTACAGACAATGCTATGCCAAAGTAGGCCAGACTATACAGTACCATCTCGCTAAGTTCCTGTACGACGGTCCTCTAGTATATTACCAGAGACAGAAGAAGGAGTCGGACTTTTTAGAATTACGGGGTAAATCTAACACGGGACCACCCAGATCTTGATTAATTTTAACTAATGCAATTTCCAACACCCGTCTATCGACTTCCGATAGATCAGGGTTCTCAGAAGCCTGAAGTAAATAGGACGTACGGGCTTGTGCATAATTTTTCCAAGCATCATTATCCCAAGACACACATTCATTACACGTGTTATTTCGATAGCAAATTTTGTACAAACGAAACAACGCGTGTGGGCATCTAAGCGTGTCGAAACTCGCCCACACGAACGGCACGAATTTGAAGGAATGGGAACAGAATACTCAGACATTATTCAAGAAAGAAAATGTTTCAAATATAAACAAATCTTTGAACAACAACAACTAGTCTTTGAACAACAACGACTAGCACTGTATTGCAAACTCCCTGACGTGCACCACTGGAGGTACAAACGAGAAAAGAGGAAGAGTATACTGGGAGCTGGCTTATATATCCAGGCTGAGCTGGGAGAGCTCCCCTAAAGGGAGACTACTCCTTTGGTTTAAACTTTCGTTTAACGTTTGTATTGTATATCTCTGACAGAGATTAAGGCATAAATCAAAGCAGGTGTAGGTTTGGGCCATAAATACCGCAGTTGGTCCGTCTCTTTGTGCCGTAAGATATACCCAAATGTCACATTCAATTTGAAGGCTGTCACCTGATCTGTAAAAATGTTCTCGGCGTAAGTAGGAAGATGCGTGAGGTCCTCCAACCGAAAATTATATAAATCCAATAGACGATGGTGACGGTGGAAACAACGGCGTATCGTGGTCCAGTGACGGCGGTACAACGCACTCACACGCTCGTCTTCGGGTAAGACTTCAGCCGGAGGCGCTCCTGGATCCTCTGGAAAATCTTCTCCACGTCTCATGCTATCGGTCTGGCTTCAGGCTCCACTGGTAGGCTGGTCACGTCACTCCTCAGGTAGACTGGTCACTCCTAAGGTAGGCTGGCTCAGGCTGGTCAGGTAGCTCCGATCGGCAGGGCAATGAATGAAGCAATCCCGTAAAAATTCACACTTTTATACATTTTTCCGTGACATTCGTGTCTTTTCGGCAACCTCCGTGTCTCTTCGGTCACCTCCGTGTCTTTTCGGTAACATCTGTGACTCCTCAGGCACCTCCGTGTATCTTCGGTGACCACCGTGACATCTTCGGCAACCTCCGTGTCTCTTCGGGCACCTCCGTGACATCTTCGGTCACCTCCGTGTCTCTTCGGTCACCTCCGTAACTACCCGGCTGTTCCCGTGTAAACCCATAACACACAGTTAAAGCACCCGGATATAAGTCCCCGGATGTAAACCACGGATGAACAGGTCAGTACACGCATTCCTATCATTCAATATGATCTCCCCGTGCTGGAAAACCCCCAAATACAAGTGGGTACAGGCATCCCATCAATGGTATTGCTAAAGGACCCGGATATAGGTCAATCCTTGCGAACATGCAACAATGTTGCAATTCGGGGAGCCAGGTGTTCGGCACGTGACAACCCCCAACCCAAGCAGACGTCAGCGAAATTCTGGCGGGAAAAACCCCAGAGACAGGTCAGTACATGGCCTATCATGTTCCCACGAATCTCACCGAAAAGACACGGACGTACCCATCGGACCTCACCACAAAAACACGAAGCTGAACGACATTGTAGGGAAAAACCCCACAGACAGGTCAGTACATGTCCTATCAGGTTCACAGGTTACGCCCCATTCACGCAGACCGGAAGTGACGTCATACACATGCGCACGTGATGGGAAAACCCCAGCCCTAACATGTCTAAACATGATCCAAGGTCAAAGACAAGATGAAAGGATACAGGTCAACTCAAGTGCACTCATTGACCTTTGACCTCTGTCACGTGATATGCAAATTTCTGAGGTCAAAGGTCAATATGACTCGAAATCACGGCTATATACTACTAACAGGCGAGCTGACATTCATCGAGTGAGTCAAGCCTGTCTGCCATCAAGGGTTATGAGTATTTTTGTGTTCAAAATTTTGTCTATCGGAGAGCAGATCATCGATGGATGCTCTGTATATTCTAGATCTTAAAACTGGAACGTCATCCTGTAAAGTAATTCTGTTTTACTTTTGGCTGTTCCCAGTTCCAAGTGCTTCATGGCAAAACTTATCTATTCTTCGTCAGCAATTCCTGTATTTGACCTTGAAAAATGTATGTGCTGACTGTGCGCTGGTCAAAATCGCCCCGAGATGTTCGTCGAATAATGAGTTAGACATCCGTTTAAATTGGGAAATCTTCTACTTTCCGATTCTTCGGCATCGGAGTTGAGCAATAAGCAGCTCTTCCATGGACATTGGCATGAATTTCTCTAGTAAAGGTCACAGGGCTAAGTAGCACTGTTTTGTCAGAGACTTTCTTGAAAATTTAAAATTTATTTTAAATTTTAATTTTTTCAAATTTTAAAATTTTAATTTTTTTTGAACATCTTGGAAACACTGAATTATTATATAGCTTATTATAATACTCATACATGGTCAGCTTATTATAATACTCATACATGGTCATATTTTAAAGCGCGAGCCCGTGTTTGCCAAGCATGGAAACTTACACTATATAGTATATACCCTATACAATAGACCAGGTGAACATGGCCTCGAAAATGACGCTGAGAGAAAACACCACCTTCTTTAAGATCGGTCTAGCGATCGAACCAGCGCACGAAATGTGCCAAAGTTGTATGCGATTGAACGAAGACATGCTATAGTTTATGTCGACGTGTCATTATCCCAACAACTGTTACTAATTATCACTGTACACCCAGATGAAGTCCGATGTCACGCTGAATTTTCTTTAGTCAGACAAGATCGTGGCCAGAATTTGTCAATGTAAACCGCGCTGGACAGGCAGTTTTGGCCAGTCATCTCTTCAATCACCGCATAAATTCATCTGCTTTTTCAAGCAGGGTGTCAATACATAACGTACCTGTGCTGACATTACTCCATGACATCGCCCTATGGTAAATCCATGCGTGTTTTCTTGTATTTCAAACCATTTTAACTTCAAACCCGGCCTCCGGTTGAATTTCTTCTGACCGAGTCGGCGATAAAAGCTCGACGGTGATTGGTCGGAATATCGAAAAGGCTATATTTAGAGATATTCCGACCAATCAGCGTCGAGCTTTTATCGCCGACTCGGCCAGAAGAAATTCAACCGGATTGAAGCAATGGTTTGAAATCTTCTTTAGGCTACAGTTGAAAAACAGATGCGGTGATTGAAGAGATGACTGGCCAATACTGCCTGTCCAGCGCGTTTTACATTGACAAATTCTGGCCACGATATTGTCCGACTAAAGAAAATTCAGCCCAACATCGGACTTCATCTGGGTGTACAGTGATAATTAGTAACAGTTGTTAGGATAATGACACGTTGACATAAACTATAGCATGCCCTCGTTCAATCGCATACAACTTTGGCACATTTCGTGCGCTGGTTCGATCGCTAGACCGATTTGAAAGAAGGTGGTGTTTTCTCTCCACGTCATTTTCGAGGCCATGTTGTTCACCTGGTCTATTGTATAGGGTATATACTACATAGTGTAATTTTCCATGCTTGGCAAACACGGGCTTGTGCTTTAAAATATGACCATGTAGGAGTATTATAGTAAGCTATATAAAAATTTAGTGTTTTCAAGATGTTCAAAGAAAAATAAAATTTTAAAATTTTAATTTTAAAATCTAAAAAAATTAAATTTTAAATTTTCAAAAAAATCTGACAAAACAGTACTACTTAGCCCTGTGGTAAAGGTCATAGGATTTACAACCTGATGATGAGTCCCCATTTAATATAGTACTAAGGTCCATGAACAAATTAATCCAGGTTATTCGCCGGTTAGATCGACTAGCAATTTTTTCCCAGAATATATCCCGAGAACGGCTTCATTGTATCGGGAAATCAAAACCTTGTGTGTCGCACACATGTTGGCGCTGCATGTTTCTTGAAAAATAAATCACTGCTCTACTGTTTTGAGAAAGTTGATTGCGTCAATCCATTATGATTTGAAATAGCTCACAACCTATTTTGACTTACACTGGTACCAACCAATCGCAATGCCTCTCCACAGATTGTTATTTCACAAAAGTGAATTCAATCCGCAATCGAATCCGTCAAAAAGGGCTTTTCAAAGGCGTCAAAAATTCCCAGGAATTTGTATAGATTAATGATAGTTCAACTGAAATGGTACACTATTCAAATTTCAATACAGGTAGATTGTCGAACAAAGCTCAAGAAACAGGTAATCCTTCGGATATTCGCAATCTATCGAAAGAAATACTCAATAATCAATCGGATTCGCCAGAACGACACTGTTTTGTCAAAGTTTTGATTTTTTACCAATGCACCGACCACTGTGACGAGACACACACCCATTAGGGAATCCTATTGAATTAACAGGCTTGAATCACTGCATAGAAGGTAAGATACCATAATTAATATCCACCTAAGAAACATAACCAGAAGACAAATCTTCGTCAAAATACCCTTTTATTTAAAAAAAAACAAAAAAACTTAGCACATGAATGCAATTACAAAAAGCATGATCAAACAAATGTGCTTAAAATGTAAGGGCTTTACTACTATGTGTACAGTAAATGGTCTATATTCATTGCACATTTCTACCATCTCCTGGTCTGAACTGGAAGGAGCTACGGTCTTGTATTACAAAAGCAGGTTAAGTATTATCGTCCCCTAATGCATGAACGTATCTATACATGGACTGAACTATACAGTATAATGCAGAGTGCGACATGATTGAACTGGACAAATATGAGTAAGTTATCATTCAAAACTATACAGAAGATATATACATAATATATGATTTGCATTGTTATTTTTGGTCCCTGCACCAAGTGGAAAAAACTTTCCATTTACAATATCGGATTGTGTAGGAACCAAAAATCTGAAAATAAATATATTCTAATATATACTACATATTTTCGACATCCTAAAACGATCGACGTCTGAAATTGCATCATATAAGAGTACGATCTTCAACGAAAGTACTTTGCAAAGGAGATGCATAAAAAGTCACTGTCTCCACATTCCATTAACATTTGTCCCAGGCACAAATGGGAGAAAGTTTGACCGCTGAACTTTTCCTGCACAGTGGCCAATTTATTGTTAACAATGAGCTGCATTCAGAGGTATAATGAGATGTCCCCTCCAAGGCAGGTAATTATGTTATGTGAATTTCCGGACAAATTTATCAGGCCTAAAAATATAACTCAAAATTGATTTTATCAATATTCTCTTATACAATTACTTGTAATATTTCAGGAGGATTTACTGATAATTCTAGATACTTTCAGCCAGACTTTCACAATGAGCAAGCATGGGGATCACAAATCATGAGCACAAAATACCAGCTAGTACCTTTAACAATAAACAATTGAGCCGAGCTGAAGAATTGTAAGAAATGTACCTATATTTATCTGTTCCACGATTGTAAAAAAAATCAAAGATGTAACTGTATACCTTATATAATCTTTTCTTATATAAAGGGCAATGTGGTTCATTTAGCTGGTTTGTTGGAACCATATAATATGACCAAGCATCCTGGCAAGCTTACAGCCAAAGGTATGAGCTTATGAAAGAATGAATACATGTATACATGTACAATGTGCCATGCTAATGGTGCTTCATGGAATGTTGTTAACCAGAAAAAAAGATGGGTCTGAATAAAATCAATGCAACCAATGGGAATGCAGTGACTTCCATAGGGACTTACTTACTACCAACAAGACTAAATCACAACGCGATTAACAACAAGAAATAGGGGAGGCAATGAGCTGAAACAAGTCGGTACAAAAATAGTTGGTATCTGAAAATGTTATTGGCATGTTAAATATTGCCAATGAAGCAATGCTCTCACCTAATGAGACTTGAATATTACAACAGCTTAAAAAATAAAATTTGAATTGCGAAGCCCCCATTTATATATATATATGCGAAATATGATAAAAAGGACAGTAAAGTTCAAATTCTCATCTTCGCGAGAGAGAAACCTGATTGGCCCAATGTATTAGTAACTTGGTCAATTTGGCCACGAGTGATAAAAAAGTTTTCCTGCTACTGGCACAAGTGACTATTTCAGAAGTTCAACGGATAATCCCATGGATTCAAGCACGTCACAAGTTAAAGTTTTGTGCAAAACAGCCAGTCGTCATAATTGAGTGTACCATCCCTAGCTGTATTCTAACATTGACTGGACCAGACTAGCTAAGTTTTAGTACAAGCTCATTGTTTTTAATGTCCAGAGTTTGTAATAAATGATAACGCATTTCCCAGTGTGGTTCATTAAGTATATACTGTACTTCATCATGCTGACAAGTTATGTTCCCTGGACATTTTTGCATTTCACACGCTGTGATCATCACAGCTTGTCGTTCACAACCTCACACTGCCCAAGGCATCCATCCCACTGAATGTACCGGTAGTATTACATATGATAAATTTACAATGAATGAATGAATGAATGAATGTCAAATGGTGACTGGTAAGTAATGTATGTGTGTTTGTGTAGCCTAGTCAGTCCGCTGAGCAAGTGGTGGATGCAAGGTGACATCCATTTTACAATCAGATCAAGGCTTTGAGAAGAGCAGTTGATGCTACTATTATTTGCAGGATTTGCATGAAAATACCACAAGTTACAAGCACTTTTTAGCATACTGACCATCTGGAATCCACGGCCGAAATGTCACTTACCAAAATGTCGAGTGCCGACCATCTGATATTTACATGTTGGATAAGAACACTGAGATGGTAGAATCCCACCAGTCCTTACCACCATCAGCTCTCCTATCCTACTGGATGTCGAGATTTACTTGCCATTTCCAAAACTTCCATTACCGGTACCAATTTTGTTTGAAATATGTGAACCATGTCTGTGTTTTTATCAAGAACATTATTTCTGAGAAGTAATATACAAATTTTCAGTAACATTTGTTATCAGTGTTGTAGGATACACAGGCAATTTTTCACAGACATGTACTGAGCTGTACACTACTGAACGGTATTGCACGGAAAGGCCCACCATACATGTGAGTACTGAGCTGTAACTGAACAGTTCCTGTTTGGTAACAGAACTGAACTGAACAGTACATGTCAGTTAGCAACAGCCTGGCTCCAAGAGTTAACTGAGCAGTACTGCACAGTAACAGGTTGGTTACTGTTCAGTTACCATGCAGTACTGTTCAGTTCTGTTTCTTGTGGTACTGTATGGTATCCAATCAGTACTGACCAGTTACTGAGTGGTACTGTGTGGATACGGGTCAGTACTGAATGGTACTGTACTGAGGTGTACCGTTCCAGGCCCTTCCTTGCGGTTACCATTCAGTTACCACACGGTACCAACATGTGGAAATTTGACTGTGTATAGAAAGCAGATCTGTCTGTCACTCTTCATCATGTACATTGTAGTAAGGACCTGATTATACATGTACACTGGCTGAGTGAACCAGCAGCTTAGATGGACAAGGCTTAAACTCTTCACACATACACTGGATAATCTGATATATGGCAGACTGACATACATTACAGATGTTATTACTCTCAGTAGCATGGTCCATTATCTTCAATACGAATCAGGTATAAAGAAGAATGTACCTACGAGACCCATTCGTAAATACTGCACAATAAACAACCAATTGTCATCCTAGCTGCACCTATTTAATACGATTCATTGGAATATGAATACAACTGATCCATGAGAACCACCACAACTTTGCTCAGTAATCTCACCAATAACTGTCACACTTACTACAATATCTCAAAATGGTTCTGTGACAGGCTTTGTAAAAAACATACCAACAATATCTGGACCTCTTTCCCCAAACAACTGAACCCCCACCAATGTTTCGGTAACATATCAAATCGCTCTGTTACAACCTCAACAAATGTCCTGGTATTCATTCAACAAATAGTTCTCAACAACCTCCATAATAAATATCATGGACATCTTCCAATGACAATCTCCAGTTCACTGGTAACTTTTAACCATACTTCTGGAGTATGGTACACATACAGACAACACACACATAGATACATGGTACACATTGAGACATGGAGTTAGTGCCAGATATATTCATGGAGTACATGCAGGTACCAGTACTCTCAAAGTGAACTGTTCTGGAAATTTTTGTTACAGTTGGAGGTACATTCAATAAATTTAAGAAAAATGAAAAACTTCAAAGAACAATTTACCTTCAAGTTCTGAGAATAAGTTATAACATGTGGCTAGAACAGATGCCCATCATATTCTTGAGTGACTCCAAAACATAGCTCTTACTCATATTATGTTCCTGAATAGTTAGGATTAATCTTCCAAGAATTTCTATAATAGTTCCAAAATGACAATGTTCAAAGACTAGAACAAGCTTCAAAGATCATTCTTCAACAAGACAGTTCCACTTAAGACAGTTCTGGAACAAGATTGTAAAGATGGTTCTAGAGTAACTTTGCCAAGCGCTCTCACTTGAATTATGTTCCAAACATAGTTCTGGAAGACTTTTCAAATCTAGCTCTTGGACAAGTTTCAAACACAGATCTAGAACACTGTACAAAGATAGCTCTTGGACAAGGCCCCAAACACAGTTCTGGAACACTTATCAAAGATAGCTCTTGGACAAGGTCAAAATTCAGTTCTAGAACACTGACCAAAGATAGCAGCTATTGGACAAGATCCAAACACAGTTCTAAAACACTGTCCAAAGATAGCTCTTGGACAATTAGGTCCAAAGAGATCTGGAACACTTTTCAAAGATAGCTCTTGGACAAGGCTCAAACACAGTTCTTAGAACACTGACCAAAGATAGCTCTTGGACAAGGTCCAAACATAGTTCTGGAACACTTTTCAAAGATAGCTCTTGGACAAGGTCCAAAAAGAGTTCTAGAACACTTTCCAAAGATAGCTTTTGGACAAAATCCAAACAAATTTCTGAAACAATTTTCAAAGGTAGCTCTTTGACAATGTCCAAAGTTTTAGAACACAGTTCTAGAACACATTTCGAAGATAGCTCTAGGACAAGGTCCAGATACAGTTCTAGCACAATATCCAAAGATAGCTCTTGGACAAGGCCCAAGAACAGTTCTGGAACATTGTCCAAAGATATCTCTCGGACAAGGCCAAAACACAAACAATTCCCGAAGACTGGCTAAAGATAGCTCTTGGATAAGGCACAAACACAGTTCTAGAACAATGCATAAAGATTTTCTCAAGAGGGTTTTAAGACAAGCTCACTGGGCCTCTTCATTACACCCAAACATCATATGCTTTATGGTGTGTCCAAATTGCTGCTGCGGCCGATAGAAAAGGAGCCTGGACTTACTCGACAGAAATGTCACACCACCATCATGTATAATTGTAAATTATGTCAAAACTTAAGGTTAGGTCATCAAAAATGAAAAGCGCAGTGAAGATGAAATATTAAATTTCTAAAAGCATACCATCAACATTTCAGTGTATCAACACATTATATTAATTATGAGTGGTAATAAATTTTAAAAGCAGACTCCTTGTTGTGGAAGTCCTGTTGGGTCAATCTGCAAATGACAATCTACCCTCACTATTTCTTCTAATTTTTCGAACAGCATTTTTAGACTTTAAAGCAAAAAAAAGAAATCCATCTTTATGTCACCGGAGGTTAATTTCTGTGACATGGATACGTTATTTATCCCAAGAACTGAAAATATAGCTAGTGAAATTTGCAGAATTTCTCTACATAGTAGCTAGCCTGAAGTTAAGCTTTGCCGTCTGAATAATTAGAAGAAATAGAGTAATCCTTATACCTCATCATCTGTTCTAAAAGTCTCTTTTTCATGGAGCACCAGCTACGATATATATGGCAGCATTAAGATGCATATGAATAAGACACAGAAATGGATAAAATAATACTTTCCCTATCTCCACTGGTAGGAAATATTTGGTACACTTTATTTTTAACTAAAAACCTTCATAATAAAGTATTCGAATTGAAAGAAGTTTTCCTTTAAGTCAATAATACACCTAAGCCTGGGTTCTAATCAAATTGACATTTTCTGACCCAGTGATCTGGAAGAAATGAGTCAATCTTACCCATTTTTCATAAGCTTCTGCTCCATGACCGCATGCATGTGTGATGCACATAAGTGACTGTGTCATTTTAGAGATATGGTGATAGCAAGAACAAAGGAGATGGACGGACACACATGATGGTGACCATACTCCAAGGTCAATCCTGGCCAAGGGGTAGAACACAAAAACTGGTCCACTTTTGAAGATGGAAACAATTAATTAAAAAATTTGGACCATGGTTTATGGTAACACTCCATTTCATTGTTGAAAGATATGGAACAATAATTTGCTGGACATTAAATACCAACAGGCATAATACTCGGCATATATACAATACAATGAGAGAATGTATCAAGCCTTTATATAGCTACATGTATGTACAAGTAAAAGATGACCACTTTAATTTAAAACTATGTGAATTGCATAATCAATTCATTAATGGGCATGATCAATTCAATAATGGGCACAATCAATTCATTAATGAGCATGATGAGAATGGAAATAGAAGACCTGTCATATGGCTGCCGAATAGATGATGAAATGTTGTTAGATGATGAAACGATGTTGATAATATAAAGATATATTGATGAAACAATGTTGATAATATATATATATGTATGTACATTTATATCTGGAGGCTTAAAAATACTGGAGATGTCTCCTGTGTATAAATAGGTTCATGGAACGTCTTAAAATATTTGAAAAGTACAAAATATGACAAGTATGGGAAGTAAACTATAACTGTACAATCATGTTAAATTCAAAATTGAAGTGAGATTTGAGCTTATTGGCCATGTTCAAACACACATATAAGCATCAGTTTGTTACCTGATAAAATAATTACAATGGCCATAATGCTTCACATTGCCAAATTCCAAATCCTGTGAGCCTGTGGTCAATATCAAATCTGTAACCGAGGATTTAACTCCATATTCTCAGGAACTCCCCAGGTGTCAAACTTATTCATTCTGGTTATGCACAAAAATGCCATGTTGAGCTTGATCCTCATGATCTCCTGAACTGTATCGGAGTTATGCCCTTTTGATCATCTCCTACAAAAGCAAAATACAAAAATTCTCATAGTGGGGTTAATAAACAACAATGCAAATTCCAAATTTGGTTTAGTTTCTCTGAAAACTGGTTAATAGTCCAGCAATGTCGGAGGAGTTAAGAGGCTACAGTACCACTGGGGGACTAATAGGGTCAAAGCATTGTCATGGGACTGGTGGGCGACAGAATGATCAGAAGATTTGCGAGGTCATGGTAATGTCAGAGGCCTGCTAAGGTCTTAGTACTGTCAGACAACTGCTAGGGTCACAATACTGTCAGATAAATTATGGGATCAGAGTACTGTGGGATAAGCTATGGGGTCCCAAAACTGTAACAGGGTTCATGACCCACAGTATTGTCAGAGGATTTATGGGCTACAGTACTATTGGGGGATTGATGGGGTCAATGTATTGTCATGGAACTGATGTGCGACAGTATGATCAGAAGATTTGTGAAGTCACAGTAGTGTCAGAAGCCTGCTGAGTTCATAGTACTGTGCAACAACTGGGGTTACAGTACTGTCGGAGGATTGATGAGAACACAGTACTGTCAGAGGATTGATGGGAACACAATATTGTCAGCGGATTGATAGGATCACAGTAGACCCTACTGTCAGCGGATTAATATGATCACAGTACTGTCAGAGGATTCATGGGATTACAGTACTGTCAGGGGATTGATGGGATCACAGTACTGTCAGAGGATTAATACGATCACAGTACTGTCAGAGGATTGATCGGAACACAGTACTGTCAGAGGATTCATGGGGTTACAGTACTGTCACAGGATTGATGGGATCACAGTACTGTCAGAGGATTAATATGATCACAGTACTGTCAGAGGATTGCTGGGAACACAGTACTGTCAGAAGATTCGTGGGGTTACAGTACTGTCAGGGTTTGATGGGATCACAGTACTGTCAGAGGATTGATGGGATCACAGTACTGTCAGAGGACTGATGGGATCACAGTACTGTCAGAGGATTCATGGGGTTACAGTACTGTCCGAGGATTGATGGGGTTACAGTACTGTCAGAGGATTGATGGGGTTACAGTACTGTCAGAGGATTAATATGATCAAAGTACTGTCAGAGTATTCATGGGGTTGCAGTACTGTCAGGGGATTGATGGGATCACAGTATTGTCAGAGGATTGGTGGGATCACAGTACTGTCAGAGGACTGATGGGATCACAGTGCTGTCAGAGGATTCATGGGGTTACAGTACTGTCAGAGGATTCATGGGGTTACAGTACTGTCAGAGGATTGATGGTTTTACAGTAGTGTCAGAGGATTAATATGATCACAGCACTGTCAGAGGATTCATGGGGTTACAGTACTGTCAGGGAATTGATGGGATCACAGTACTGTCAAAGGATTGATGGGATCACAGTACTGTCAGGGGACTGATGGGATCACAGTACTGTCAGAGGATTGATGGGATCACAGTAATGTCAGAGGATTGATGGGATCACAGTACTGTCAGAGGATGATGGGATCACATTACAATCAGAGGATTGATGGGAACACAGTACTGACAGAGGATTGATGGGGTTACACTACTGTCAGAGGATTGATGGGATCACAGTACTGTCAGAGGATTGATGGGGTTACAGTACTGTCAGAGGATTGATGGGGTTACAGTACTGTCAGAGGGCTGATGGGATCACAGTACTGTCAGAGGATTGATGGGGTTACAGTACTGTCAGAGGATTGATGGGATCACATTACAATCAGAGGATTGATGGGAACACAGTACTGTCAGAGGATTGATGGGGTTACAGTACTGTCAGAGGATTCATGGGCCGGGTTACAGTACTGTCGGCGGATTGATGAAATCACAGTACTGTCAGAGGATTGATGGGATCACATTACTGTAAGAGCATTGATGGGGTTACAGTACTCTCAAAGCATTGATGGGGTTACAATACTGTCAGAGGATTGATGGGATCACAGTACTGTCAGAGGATTGAGGGGATCACAGTACTGTCAGAGGATTGATGGGGTTACAGTACTGTCAGAGGATTTATGGGATCACAGTACTGTCATAGGATTGATGGGATTGTAGTACTGCTAGAGGATTTAGGGGATCACAGTACTGTCAGAGGATTCATGGAGTTACAGTGCCGTCAGAGGGGGGATTTGGTTTAATTACAACACATATAAGGGAAGTGGGAAGAGGTGCCGACATACTGACTGCGTCATATGACTTCACAGAATAGTCTTCTGGTAAACCTATTCTAAAGCCCATACCAAGAATCTAACGATTCGTGATAGGTGTTGTATCTCAGGTACGCTTTTATTGTTCCTGTTCATGTGGCAACATGGATGATATGACCACACGGCCCCTAGCACCGGCATAAGCGGTATTAGATACAAATCTAGAGAGCTATGATGGAAATGCTCTGACAACACGTATACTGGTAATTGGTGAGCTGTTTCGCTGTGACAACTCGTACATTGGAGATTGGTGAGCTGTATCGTCGTCAGATGTAAATGACGGCAATTAACACAAAAGACTAGTCTGTAACGCCCGATGTCGACCCAGCATCAAGGTTCAAGGTTATTTCACTCATATGGTGACAGCCAGTTTGGATGATGGAGGAAGCTGGAGTACCCAGAAAGAACCACTGCCCGTCGGCAAGTAACTGGCAAACTTTCACACATACACTGGCTGAGCTGGAACCCATGCCGGTTCAGTGGTATGAGGCTAGCGATCATCAGCTAAGCAGACCACTCGGCCACTGAGGTCCCCAGTACTGTCAGAGGATTTATGGGGCTACAATATTGTCAAAAGATTACTGGAGTCACAGTACTGTTCGAAGTTTTATGTGGAGGCTGTACTGTCAAGGGATTGATGAGCTTGGACTTCTAACAGGGGAATGGAGTGGGTCACAGTACTGTCATAGGATTGATGGGGCCATAGCACTGCCATGGGATTGATGAAGTCACGGTACCATCTGAGGACTGTGTCACGGTACTGTCAGTCATATTCTAGGATTGATGGAGTCTCAGTACTGTGTGAGGACCGAAGGAATCACAGTACTGTCAGGAGATTGATAGGGTCACAGTACTGTCAGTGAATTGATCTGTCACAGTACTGTTTGAGAATTGATGGGGTCACAGTGCTGTCAGTGCATTGATTGGCCAGAGTACTGTGAGTAAATTCATCCATCAAAGTACTGTTTGAGTATTCATGGAGTGGATAGATGAGGTCAAGGTACTGTCAGTGAGTTGATTAGTTACAATACTGTCTAATGACAGATGGATTCACAGTACTGTCAGTGAATTGATCGGACTTTACTGCCTGATGATTAATGAGGTCACAGTACTGTCGAGAGATGGCTAGGTCTGAAAACTGTTTAACGATTGATGGAATCAGAGTATTGCGAGGATTGAGCATTGCATTACTGCCTGAAGAGTAAATAAAAGCACTGTCAGATTATCAGTTGGTTGAGTAACAACTCTTTCAGAAGATTAACGGGGTAACAGTGATGTAAGGAGATTGATACTGTAGGAGGGTAGGGTCACAGCACACTCAG